>JAQGDG010000509.1:0-125588 GCA_029844215.1 Przewalskia tangutica | reverse complement strand
ATGGCTCGTTATTTGTGGTAGACATATGTCCCAAATGTTGTGGGGGCATTATGTCCCGATATGTGAGACACTTGGTGGAAGACTCAAGCTTCAGCGCCGTGAAGCAACCATCTCGGCACCCTCCATTTGTTTTAATCTTGGTGTCACGACCAGAACGAAGACCGTGGCCCAGTGCCTACCGGGCACAGTGACAGCCACATCTGTCCAGTGTCAATGAACATAAAGACGATACATGAAACCCCGGTGATGAAATAGCGACAGGAACTAACCGCGATTTACCTTCGGTATATATATAAATAACAACTCTTTTCGGCATGAGCAGTTTAATCCTTTTTACAAACCACACTGAAAGCGATTTTCTGGACCTCTAGAATGATCGACAACTGATGGCGGGGCAGGCCAGCCAAACCCACAGATGTAAACACTTACGGCGACGGACTATACAACGATAAGCCTCGGAGAAAGCGGAGCTTCGGCCATGCTTGTGACCACGAGCTAGGATCAGCGGCGGTGTACCTTTACTGCGGCATGACAGCCCCAGAAGGTAAATTGAGCGAGTACCAGTATGTGGCGAAAATAAATCGTAAATGAATTCATAGTAGTACATATAAGCGGGAGACATGTATGATAACCAATCTGATTCCGCGATAAATAGCGGTCGTGTCAGTCGGGGGGACTCATGCCTCGAAGTTATCCTGATAAAGCCGTGCGGCAAATGCGAAGGCATGGCCGAGCTACTAAGACCATGATGCCAAAAAATACCACAAGCGTATCTCGAGGTCTTTCTAGGCGTACATGTCGAAGCGGCCACTCGCCCGCGATATCGATGTGCGTCTATCCACCTGAACTCGCGACTCGCGTAGGTCGCGAGACCGCGTGGTATTATCCGAATCGTGGTCCCGGACGCTGAGGTATACCCAGCGTCGAGGCAATGACCCGACCGGTATCGCCTAGGCTCCACTTGGCCGCGTAGTCTCAAAAGACCGCATAGTCTCGGCGGACGCGCAGGGAATCCCGCGTCGGGCTAAACACGGAATGATCAATCCTGGACTACGCCTGCGCGTAGTCACGTGCATGGCGTATAGACACGCATCGAGGTGGCAAGCCCGGTATAACAAGTCGAGGGGTATGTGATCTGATAACGATCTGCTGCGGGCTTAACGTTTGACAGCGTAAACCTGACAAGTGACCGCACACAATAATCACAAGATACTAACAGCGTAGCATCTAACATGCACTTATCAAATCAACAAGAAAGTATTACAAGGCTATCACAGACCAATACAATCAAGTTATTCACGCGAGAGTGCTTTACTAACAGAGTTGGTACCTATCCCCAAAGTACTTCATACATTAAATCTTTAAAAGATCGTTACTTCACAAAAACCACACAATACGTAGTATATGAAAATAGAGTGATTATCTTTTAAAGTAAATCAATTACTTCTCTTTGTAAAATCAAGTAGCAACCTTAACTTTTCCAATGTTCAAGTTTCTTATTTTAGAAGGTTTAAGTAGTTCATAGTCTTATTGAGTTAAGAATATAATTCTCTTTTAACTATCAGAAACATAAGTCTTATATGTGAGTAGGATATTCTTGTTTATAACAATCTTATTACAGTGACCGTGATCACAGGAAATATCATTTTGTCTAAATCTTAGCCACATGCGGATGGAAGTTTCAAGTGGTTTTAATAATACTTAATTAGTCAAAACATTTCCTTTTATTACTTGCTGCGATGGTTTGTCGATACACATTACGATTTACGAAATCGTTAAAACATTCTTAAGCGTTATACCTAACTTCCCGTAAAGCTAGTATAACTCTTAAGTTTTAAAACCAAGTATTACTTCTTCTTTCAAAATGATTCAAAATCTTTTGAAATACTTCAAGTTCTTTACTAACACATAACAAGCCGATTATAGTTCAAATCGGTTACCTTTTAAAGACCACAAGTATTTTCTTACCAACGTAAAATACATTATAACCAACTTCCCGTAAAGCGTAGTTATAACAACATGTTTTAAACAATCAAATACATTTAGCACGTGCGTCACCTTTACATAGTTCACACGTATCATGCTAGAAGAGATAGAAAGAGGTTCGCATACCTGCGGCGAGTATCGACTAATAAAAGCGCTCCGTACTTCAATTGTCGGCTACTCCTTAAGCCCAGTAGATCGCGCCACCGTGGTACTTGACCTATAAGGCCACAGGCTTATTAACATTTATATCTCATGTAGGAGCATTCTACGAAAATTCGTGACACCTCCCCATGACAACGTAAATCTCCTCACTCTATCGGTAGGCGGCTACCAAGCGAACGGGGAGTTATCGTCTAACCCTAGCGGTACAATTCTACTCGCGGTACTACACCGCGAGTCTCTTTGTACATGTCTGACATGAAATTACGATTCGATTCTTAACTTTTAAATTGGCTTAAGTCGCAAGACATTGCCGATAACTACGTTCGATTCATATATAGTATCTTCCAACTATATATTCTAACAATATGTAATTTCGATTACAATAGAGAACAAGATAATTACCTCGATAAGCCCGTAATTATCTGGTTAAAGTCGATCACGGGCAATCGTTTAGCTCGACTCAGGCGCTCGACCAGCTCTAAACCACCCTAGAAGTTCTAACTAACTTACACCTGATACTCCAATGGTATGGAGATTTTCCTAGGAGTTTGGTTTTGTATTGTGGAAGTATAATAGTATTCTGGGCATTTTAGTATAGGTATAACCTTAGAATACAACAAGGTATCTGGCTAAGGTAATTTGGGCATTATATGATACTTTTGAGGTATTTCTACGCCTGAGGGGTATTATCACAACAACTAGGCTAGGGGTACCCGCCTCTTAGGAGGGTATGCTACTCGGCGAGGGGCTGCATGAAATGGGAGGAGCTCTCGAGACTTAGAGATTTTTTGGATGAAGAAGTCTTGAAAGGAAGGGTATTTATAGGTCAAGTGAAGGCCAACCAATGGCGAGATCTTGCAGTCTGTGCAAGGCAAGTGTAGGGCAAGATTCGCCCGTGTGTCGCCCGACCAACTAACACGCAAAATATCCACCAACTACGCCTCTCCATTTCGTCCAAAGCGAGGCTCTCCGTCCGTCATGATGGGAGGTGCCAAGTGGCGCCCTCTTGTTGGCCAACACGTTAAGTCTCTCGGAAAAATCATAAAAATTAAAAATGACATAGCGGAAATTCCCTACGAAATTTTGTAAAGCGTTTAATCGAAAGCGACTCTAAGCGGGTGTTGTGAACAAAATTAATTCGTGACCTTACAAGTTTCAAATTTTCTCGTGCGTCCTTACGTACGTACTCTGAAAATACGGTATAACATTCTCCTCGCCCGAAACATTAGTCGAATGTTCCTTATAAGTCTCAAACAAGCGCGGCGATATAGTCTTCACTACTATACTTACGAGAACAATCTGCCACAGTACTGCGTAAATACTTACATCAAAGTCCGAGGAAACGCCTCTAATCATCGCACAAAACACTCGCAGAGTGCAAATATACTTCCTTCACGCCTTATCTTTGCGAAAAATGATCACATCTATGCGCCATACATGCTCGCTTCTCTCTTTACCGTCGTAGATACGGCTTTGTCACTTTGCACGAGGCGTTAACCTTCTCCGTGACCCGACAAATGGTACCACTTTTGTCACTTTGTCGCGAGCCTTGCTCGGCGACCCGACAAATGATGCCGGGCTGCTTGCGACCACGAGGTATCGTACCTCGAACTCTTACCACGTTCGTCACGGCTTGATTCAAGACTCGGGGTTACTATCTGCGTGGTGCATCGTTAGCGGGAACGCTGCGGATGGATTCTCGATGCTCCGATCATAACAATCACGAAAGGCGACGTCTTGCCTCTAAGTCGGACGGCAAAGCTATCATATAAACGACCTGGCCTATCCTACATGAACTCAAAGGGCCCAGTAACACGGGCTAAGTTCTCTGTCATACAAAACTCGTCACACTAACCACGATCTGCAGAAGAAACTTTGAACATTATCTGAACCTTGCCAACGTCAGACCAATCGGCCAGGCAACTTACACTTCCGCCCACAAGAAGCTGAAGGCGATATCAGAACAACGAAATGGTAGCTTAAACACTTCCTCCACGAGACAACAATCCCGACTACCTACGAGATACATGTGGCTGGCGAATGCGGTCGAGATTCACGAGTTCCTAACCTTGCTGCAAAACCTCGAGAAAAAGCGGTAGTAACACGGGCTCCAGCATGTCTTAAGGTAGGTAGGCGCCTCGCAGCCTACAACCTTTCTACGATAACTCAACACGCCGAGTAGCGGTCACGCGAAGAACGCGATGGGCCCCCGTCGGCCCGACCAGCGGTCGAGCGCGCCCAGCGAACTCGTTGTTTGGTTGTAGACTTGGGCCTAACATCCTCGCAACCCTAACACAAGGCGGGACCACGCGGCCTGATCCCACCTGAAAACCTACGGCGGGTTGACCCATGGCGTGGCCTCGACCGACCGGCAGCTTGCGCTGATACTAGCTCCGATCGGAACCGTCTGCTAATCACGTTTGAAAACCTAGCGGTCTTCTTAGCTCAGCTACCCCTTTCGTTTCCACGCTACTAGGGACCTATCGACATAACTCCGTGCGCTATGCACGCTTCCGATAAGGTCAAACATAACACCGCACCTTTTCAAGATGGCCTACTCACAAAAGGTGCTTTACGTAAAAAGCTCTAAGGCTCACGCCTTCTCTATCCCAAAATCTTACTGCGGTTAAACAACGTGATCTAATCACGACTAACCGGCGCTATAGAACATAGCACTTAAGGTATACTCGCTTATCACGCATCTTGATCTCTGAGGGTTAAAGATATATCTATATCTCTTCTTGCTCCTTAGTCGTTCTAATCAAAGCACCACGTAGGGCTCATAGCTAAGGAAGATGGCAGACTACCGCGATCTGAAGGCTAAGTCCTCCTACAAGGACACCGTCGACATCGAACCCGGACGGTCGTGATACAACAAGTACCCGACTAAAGCGACATTACGGAATAGCGTCTGTTATGACGGAAGCCACGAGTTCGGACCAGCTCCTGCACGCCCCAAGCGTCGTGAAATGCAGCGGAAGACCACTCTGCGCGGCGGAGAGTGCATATCTGTCTGGCGGTGAGGCATTCGCCTCGAAAGTTACTAAAGGACCTTCTGCTCACGACCTCTCATAACGTCGCTTTGTTAACGCAGTAAATCTCGTTTCTTGGCTGCTGCGCATAAGCGTACGAGCCATGCTCAAGCCTAAGCTGGCGAAGAATTACTCTTGCCTGACCTCTCTTAGATGATCGTCAAGACGTGGTACATCGGTATACTCTGGTAGCCACGTCGTAGCTAATAACAGGTCGTCTTCTTTGCGCTCTATATTATTGTCCCCGGCATTGGGCGAAGGTTCAAATATCATGGCCAGATGGGAGCTGCCGCTGTGCCAAACTCTGCTTTGGGGCTAGTGGCGTCGCAAACTCCCGAATGAAGCACTACTAGGTAATGATTGGGCTGTGCCTCGCCAACCTCGAACTCTGCTCGCGGCTCCTTTTGCCTTGACCTCTGGGCGGGTTGCCTACGGCGGAGGCATAGCGGTAAGGAAAGAAATCGTCGGAGGGTCCGACTTACAACCACGGCTCTAAGGCACGATCTCGAGTGAGAAGAATGAAACCCGATCTAAATACCACTATAGCCTCACGATTATTGGTGTGGTGCGCTGCGATAATCAGACTCTCTTGGATGCGATGCGTAGACACTTTCAGAGATTAAGCGCTCACGATACCACTTTTGTCGACCCGAACCGGGGCGTGTAGTGCCTTACCGGGCACCCAGTAGCCATCGTCAGTAATCGGTGAACGTAAAGACAATACATGAAACCGGTGAAATAAGTAAAGCGACAAAAAGCGGTTACGCCGGTATATATATAAATAACAACTCTTTCAGCATGAGCGGTTTAATCCTTTTTACAAACCACACTGCGATTACTACGGACCTCCAGAATGATCACGACAATGATGGCGGGGCGGGGCCACTTGAGCCAAACCGCGAATGTAAACGCTTACGGCGGCGGACTATCCGTGATAAGCCTCGGAGAAGCGGAGCTTCCCAAACAGCTGTGACCACGAGAGCTAGGATCAACGGCTGGTGTACTACTGCGTGAGCGCGGCCCCAGAGAAGTCGATCTGGCCAGTGCAGTATGTGGCCCGAAAATAAATCGTAAATGAATTCATAGTAGTCTATATAAGCGGAGACATGTATGATAGCAAATCGATTCCACGATAAATAGCGATCATGTCGAGTCGGGACTCGCCACCGAAGTTATCACTGATAAAACGTGCGGGGCAAGTGCGAAGGCATAGCGGCCTCTAAGACCAGCGGTACCAAAAATACCACAAAGCGTATCTCGAGGTCTTTCTAGGCGCACCACATAATCAGTGGCCACTGCGCGCGCAATATCAATGTCGCGTCTATCCACGAACTCTCGCGACTCGCGCCGGTCACCCAGCGGACCGCGTGAGGTATTCCTCGAATCGTGGTCCCGGAGCACTTTGAGGTATACCCGCGTCGGCGGCCAACCCTCGGTATCGCCTAGGCTCCGCGGCCGCGTAGTCTCAAGCCGCGTAGTCTCAACGAGACCGCATAAAGAATCCCCGCGTCGGGCTAAACACCGGAATGATCAATCACGAACTCTGCGCTCCGCGTAGTCGCGAAAGTGCATAGGCGTATAGACGCATCAAGGGTGGCAAGCCCTCGGTATAACAAGTCGAGGGGTATGTGATACAATAACGATTACGCTTAACGTTTGACAGCGTAAGCCTGACAAAGTGACCACTTACCTGATAATCGCAGATACTAACTGCGTAGCATCTAACATGCTTATTTATCAAATCAACAGAAAGTATTACAAGGCTATCACAAACCAATACAATCAAGTTATTCACACAGAGTGCTTTCTACTAACAGTTGGTTTTTATCCCAAAGTACTTCATACATTAAATCTTTAAAAGATCGTTACTTATAAAAACCACACAATACACGTAGTATATGAAAATAGAGTGATTATCTTTTTAAAGTAAATCAATTACTTCTCTTTGTAAAATCAAGTAGCAACCTTCTTTTCCGATGTTGAGTTTCTTATTTTAGAAGGGTTTAGTAGTTCATAGTCTTATTGAGTTAAGAATATAATTCTCTTTTAACTATCGAGAAACATAAGTCTTATATGTGAGTAGGATATTCTTGTTTATAACAATCTTATTACATGTTATACCGTATTTCGAGTATGCGCGGGGCGTGCGTAGAAAAGTTTGTGCCTTAAAGTGCTTGGCGAATTTTATTGTGCATAACACGGTTAGAGTCGTTTTTAGTGAAAGCGTTTTCCACGACTTTCGTAGGGAATTTCGGCTATGTCATTTCTTATTTTTGCGGATTTTTAGAGAGGCGAAACATTTTGGACCAGCGAGAGGCGACCTTGTCACCCGTTGATGGAGTGTGGGCGGTCGAGCTTGGGCGATTTGGGTGAGTTTTGTCAAGTAGTTGGTAGGATATTTTGTGGGTAGATGGATAAGGTGCACTTGGCATGATCTTGGCCTACTTGCATACTTGGCGATCTTGACCGTTGGTTGGCACTTGCTGTACTATAAATACCCTTTGGAAGACTTATTCATCTAAAATGTTCTAAGTCTTGAAACCCTCCCACTCACTTCATGTTGTTCTCGTCCTCTCCCTTGTGAGGCTTAGCCAGAGTTCCTTCCCCACCTTGGCGAGAGTACCCCTAGTGGGGTAGGTAGAGGGTATACACCCCTTGTGGTGTTGTCTCGTATATATACCCTCTTGGTAGAAATACTCTCAAAGTATTGTTATAATGCCCAAATTACCTTAGCCATATACCTTGTAGTATTCTAAGGATATACCTATCTGAAAAGCCAGAAAATACTATTATACTTAGTCACAAAAAGCGAAACCCTAGGAAAATCTCCATAGTCAGTTGGAGTATTGTGTAGAAGTTGGTTAGAACTTCTAAGGGTGGTTTAGAGCGGGTTGGGCGCTCGGAGTTGGGCTAAGCGATTGCGGATCGACTTTATACTTGGATAATTATGGGCTTATTGAGGTAAATATCTTGTCCTCTATTGTAATTGGAAATTACATATTGTTAGAATATATAGTTGAAGTATACTATATATAGAACTGAGCGTAGTTATCGGATGTCTTTTGACTTAGCTGAATAATACTTACGATGATGTCTTGCGACTTAAGCCTGAAATTAAAGAAGTTTACTGAACTGTAATTACTTAGGGCTGTATTACAGTAGACTTGTGAAGTAGTGCTTAGTGGAGTAGAATTGTACCGTTAGGGTTAGATGTATAACCCCCAGGTTGGCTTGGTAGCGGCCTCGATGGAGGAGGAGATTCTGTTGTTGCGGGAGGTGCTTCGAATTTCGGTAGAATATTCTACGATGAGATCTAAATGTTAATAAAGCGCCTTGTGGCCTTATAGGTTGAAGTACTACGTGTGGCGCAATCTACTTGGCTTAAGGAGTAGCCGCGGTTGGATGTACTTGGGCGTTTTGCTATTAGTCGATACTGCGTCGCGAGGTATGTGAACCTCTTCCTATCTCTTCTAGCATGATATGTGTGAACTATGTAGTGCGGTAGGCGTACGTGCTAAGCGTATTTGATTGGTTTAAAACATAAAGTGTTATAACGGCTTTATGGGAAGTTGATTATAACGACTTTATGTTGGTAAGAAAATCTTGGTGGTCTTGAAAAGGTAAGCTGATTTGAACTATATCTTGGCTTGTTATGTGTTAATAAAGAACTTGAAGTATTTCAAAGATTTTGAATCATTTTGAAAGAAGAAGTAATATTGGTCTTTGAAAACTTAAGAGTTATACTAGCTTTATGGGAAGTTAGGTATAGCGGCTTAAGAATGTTTCTTGATTTGAAAATCGAATGTGTATCGACAAACCAACTGCGGCGTTAATAAAAATGTTTTGAATAATTAAGTATTATTAAAACGTAGAAACTTCCATCTGCATAGAAGCTAAGATGAGACAAAATGATATTTCCTAGATCATGTTTTGTAATAAGATTATTATAAACAAGATATCTACTCACATATAAGGCTTATGTTTCTCAGATTGTTTAAAGGGAGAATTATATTCTTAAATGAATAAGACTATGAACTACGAACCCTTTCAAAAAATGAGAAACTTGAACATTGGAAATTAGGCAAACTTGAACATTGGAAAAGAATGTTGCTACTTGATTTTACAAAGAGAAGTAATTGATTTACTTTAAAAGATAATCACTCTATTTTCATATACTCACGGGTATTGTGTGACTTTTGTGAATATAGCATTATCTTTTAAAGAGTTAATGTATGAAGTACTTTGGGGATAAAACCCGATCTTGTTAATCATATAGTAGAGGGTACCTTGTGTGAACAACTTGATTGTATTGGTTTGTGATAGCCTTGTAATACTTTCTTGATTGCTTTGATAAGTAAACGTGTTAGGAAGCTACGGGTGTTAGTATCTTGTGATGGTTGTGTAAAGGGGTTTCCCTTGATTGTGCTTATTAACTATCAGTCGTTATGATAGTATTGTGGCATTCATCTCTTGAGATGATTAGGGTTAAAACGCCTCCGATGCGGGTAGACTTCGAGTGGTCGATGGACTATGATTCGAGAATACCTCATGCGAGTCGGGGGCTATCTTGAACTACGAGTTCGAGTTAGTATCGTCCTTTATGGGCATGCGGTCCGTGTGGCCGTCGCGATTTGCGAAGTCGGGCGATCTTAGGGAGTAGCTACCCTCGATGCGAGGAATACCTCATGCGGGCGATGAGATTGGCCTATGCGGGTGCGGGAGTTCGAGGTTAGGCGTGCATTGATCTTTGCGGGCGAGTGGCGGCTTTGATCATGTGGCGGTCTGAAGCAGATCTTGTAATCTGATTCGCGACCTTGTTATGCGTAGGTTTTAGTAGTCGGCTATGCCTTCGTACTTACCGTCTGATTTTATTATGACACAGTGGGACACGGTGTTCATGTGTTTCCTTGGTGCTTTTATATCATAGGCTGCCGCGGTGAGGAAGGTATTCCACGCATGATTGATGTTGTGGGCACGAGACCCGTTGTTATACTTGAGTGATGACTTGAGGCGTGAGTCACGACTTGACATATTTGTTTTGTTGTAAGCGTAGTTTGGTTATCATCACGTGTCTCTGCTTTATATAGTGCTATGATTTCATTTACGGTATGTATTTTGATTCACATACTAAATTTTTGTTATCTTGACCTCGCTTGAGGCTGCGTTCATGCCGCGAGTTGAGTACACGATTGTTGATCCTAGCTCTCGGGTCACGGTTTGACGTTTGGAAGCTCCGTTTCTCGGAGGCTTATCTTGGTATAGTCTCATTGTTGTAGGTGCTTACGTTCGGGGTATGGCGGGGCCACTGTCCGCCATTGTTATCGTATCATTTCTTAAGTGCATAATCTTGTTGTGGCGGGGTTTGTAAAAGGATTAAAGCTGTTCATGTTGAAAAAGTTGCTATTTATATATATCTTTGAAGGTAGTTTTTAGTTGCTTTGTCTTATTTCATTTGTCTTATTACCTGGTTTCATGTATTGTCTTTATGTTCCGATTACTCGATGTATGTCTACTTGGGTGCGGGGTAAGGCACGATCCGCGGCAGGTTGGGTGCGTGACAAAAGTGGTATCGAGCGATTAATCCTCGGAAAGTGTCTACAGGCAAGTATCGATGAGTCTTGATTATCGGTGTGTTGTGCACCACCGATAATCGGGAGGCTATAGGGTATTTAGGATTGGTTTCTATTCTTCTCACTCTGAGATCGTGCCTTAGAGGCATGTTGTAAGTTAGACCCTCGCGTATTTCTTTCCCACTGTTATGCCTCGCGTAAGGCGGCCGGCCCGGGAGGCAAAGCGGCAGGAGGCGCAAGTAAATCTGAGAGAGGGTTACGTGAGCACAGGCGATTATCACCTTAGGTGGTGCTTCGTTCGGGAGTTCTGGCGTCGCTAGCCCGGCGAGTTTGCAGCGCGGCGATTCCCTCTGCGACCATGATATTTGAACCTTGTTCCACGGCCAGGAGCGGTGAATATAGATGCAAAGAGGCAACCTGTTACTAGCTATAGATTTGGCTACGAGAGTATACCGATGTCTGCGAGTCTTGAGGACTATCTAAAGAGGTTGTGCAAGAGTAATTCTTGATTAGGCTTGAGCATGGCACGTATGCGGGCTTATGCGCAGTGGGCAGGCGATGTAGATCGGCGGGTTGAAGGGCGGTAGAAGAGGGCGAGCGGCAAGGTCCTTTGGTAACTTTGGCGAGTCGCCTCCCAATGAGTTAGATATGCACCTCGCCGGTCTGAGTGGTCTTACAAATTCGGGGCGTTCGGGGTGTGCGGGAGTTGAGTGAACTCGGGCTTCGGGTTGCGATGTGTGACGTCGTCGGGAATGTCATCTTTTAGGATGGTACTTGTTGTACCTATGGCCGTCGAAGTGCAGTGTCGAAGAGTGTCCTTGTAGGAGGACTTAGCCTTGAGATCGGTGGGTAGTTTGTCATCTCCCTCATTTATCGCCTACGAGGCGAGTTTGATTAAACGACTAAGAGGAGTGAAGCGATGAATATAGATATATCTTTAACCTACAGAGTTTTGTTTATGTGATAAGGTGAGTATACCTTAAGTGTTATGTTACGATAGCGATTGTGTTAGTTGTGATTAGAAATCTTGGTTGTTTAGCAGAGTAAGATTTTGGGGATAGAGAAAGTGTGAGCCTTAGAGCTTTATCGTAGAGACCTTAGAGGTGAGGCCGTCTCGAGAAAAAGGTGTAGTGTTATGTTTGACCCTTATCGGTGCATAGTGCCGTGAGTTATGTTGGACGAGTCACTAGTAGTGTGGAATGAAGAGGGTAGTTGAGCTAAGAAGGCCGCTAGGTTTTAGTAGCGTGATTAGTGAGATTGTTCGGTTCGGGAGCTAGTATGATGCGGCGTTGCGGGTGGGTTGAGGCCACGTTGCGGAGTCAACCGCGGCGATTTGGTGGTGAGGTCGGTTGTGGTGGTCGCGCCTTATGGTAAGTCACGGGTGTTAGGCCCGTATTCGATTAACAGTATGAGTTCGTGGATGCGTTCGGCCGTGGTCGAGTCGATGGGGCAGCCCATCGTGTTCTTCGTTCGACCGTTTACTCGGTTGTGTTGAGTTATACGAAGGGTTGAAAGGCTGCGGGGTGCTACCTTCACCTTATGTCGGCGGTGAAGCCCGGTTGTGGCTATTTCCGTTTTCTAAAAGTTTACGAGCGAGGTTAGGAACTTCGGTGAGTCTCGGAATCGCGTTCGCCACCGGGCGGTGTTTGGATTTACGGGATAGTTGTGGGGATTGTTGTCTCTGTGGAGTAGTGTTTGATCTACCATTTCGGTGTTGGATATCGCCTTATGAAGCCTTGTAAAGGCGGAAGTGTAAGTTGTCGATCGATTGGTTCGATGTTGGCAAGGTTGAACGGTTGGTTCGAGCTTGTTCCGGCCATTTGTGGATAGTGAAGCTTGTCTAGAAGAGGTTACGGCGGCTCGGAGGAATCGTGCGGATAATCGGCGGCGGCGCTTAGAGTTGCCAGTCGGTCTTGAAAGTACCACCGGGTTTGGAGTGCGGCGAGTTTTGGAAAGCGAGGAACTTAGCGAGTTACTTTGGGCCTTTGTGAGTTCGTGAAGGATAGGCGGGTTGCCTATATGTTAGCATTTGCGTCCGGCGTGGGAAGCGATGCGTCCGGAGCTTCGTATTGTGATGTTGGGAAGTATCGAAGATCCGTCAGTGTTCCCGATTAATGATGACCACGTTAGAGATAGTAACCGAGTTTTGAAGCGAAGCGATGTCGAGAAATGTGGAAAGAGTTCGGTATCGATATCCTCGGGGATCGCATGCGGCGGTACCATTTGTTGGGTCGTCGGGCAAGGCTCGCGACAAAGTGACAAAAGTGGTACCATTTGTTGGAGTCACTTTGAGAAGGTTAATGCCTCAGGCAAAGTGACAAAGTGGTATCTACGACGAGTAAAGAGAGAAGCGAGCATGTATGGCGAACATAGATGTGATCATTTCTTTTTGTAAAGAGAAGGTGCGAAGGAAGTATATTTTAGACCCCGGTGAGAAGTGTTTTGTAACGACCCGTTCCGGGGCCCGTTACTGGTGCCTTACCCTGGGCACCCTAGTGATACATACATCAGAGAAAATCAGCGGAACAAAAAAACATGAGTCATTTAACAAGAGATATCATAAATAAACAGGCTGACCAAAGCAGTTGCCTTCGGTATATCATAAAACACGAGCAGTTTAATCCTTTACAACCACGCCCAGCGGGACTCTGGACCTCTAAGATTTACAACGACTATGGCGGGCGGGGCCCGCCATACCACGAATGTACAAGAACCTCTGACTCGAGGAACACATGCAAAAGATAAGCCTCGAAGAAGCGGAACTTCCAATCATTTGTGATCCTAAGGCGGGGATCACGGCCGTGTACCTCTACTGCGGCATGAGCGCGGCCGAAGGAGAGTCGATGCAGTACCAAGTATGTGGCTGCGTAATCACGTAAATGAAATCATACTAGTCTATATAAAGCGGGAGACGTGTATGATAACCAAACTACGATTCGCGACATAAAGCGATCATCGCTCCGATATAACTATGGGTCTCACGCCGCGGCATCAATCGAGTTCGCATTATGGCGCGTGCCGGAATCTTGCATCGGTGTAGACATGTCGTGATGCAACAATAATACCAATGTCCGTGGCCACGTACCGGAATTCGCATCGGTGTAGGCGTGTCATGTGACCTCAGCAACGAGCGACAATCGAAATGGAAGCATACGTGCGCTACGCGTGTCGGTATGTCGAAAGGGAACGATAAGACAACTTTCCAAATGGGCGCATACGTGCGCTACGCATCGTGTCGGTATGTCGAAAGGAAATCCTGGCGATAATCGAATGGAAACATGCGTGCGCTACGCGTCGGTAGCCGATATATCAGCGATTAACCACAGACCTTAACGAAAATGGAAGCATGCGATGCGCTACGCGTGTCGGTATGTCGGCGATTAACAACAATAATACTATCAGCGAGGCGTGCGGTGGAATTTCTCGTCGCTTAAGCGTACGTCAGTAAGTTCTCGACGATCAGCCGACCTGTCGAGAGGCGGTAACACGAAACCTGGCGCTTGTACAATAAAGGCTATCATCACAAGCATAGGCAAGTTTCACAACAACAAGCATAGGCAAGTTTCACAACAACAAGCATAGGCAAGTTTCACCTGACTCAAAGTACTTTCATTTTATGCCAAAGTCGGGTTTTTAACCCCAAGTACTACATCGTTAAGTTCTTTTTAAAAGAGATCCGTTACTTTTATAAAAGTCACCGATACGTAGTATTAGAATGACCAACCCGCTTCCTTTTTAAAATCAAGTATGACATTCTTTTCCTAAGTTCGGTTGCCTAGTTTGATTACTCAAGCTTCCGTTTTCAAATGGTTTCATAGTTCCCAAACTTAATCACTTGATTCCTTTTTAGAACAATTGAGTAACATATGTCATATATGTGAGTAGTTTATTCTTGTTTATAACGATCTTATTACAATGACCGTGATCTAGAAAATGTAATATCATTTTGTCTCATCTTAGCCACATGCGGATGGAGGTTTCTCTTGGTTTTAATCTGACACGTCATTATTCAATACATTTTCCTTTTATTAGCAGCTGCGGTGGTGCAGCCGATGCGTTACGATTCGAAATCGGTAAAACATTATCCCTTTAAAACCAAGTACTCATTACTCGCGAATGAGGTTTCACACAAACGTCACATTAAAACAAATAAGTTAAGTCTCTTAACTTAACATCGATAAACCATTTTCACTTACGTAAGGTCGTTATAACTAACTTCCCGTAAAGCTATTATAACACCACATGTTTTAAACGACAAATCACTTAGCACATGTATGCGTCTACCGCTACATAGTTCCGACAATCATGCTAGAAAATATAGGAAGAGGTTCGCGTACCTCGTGACGATTTATCGACAATAAGCAAAATGCTCCAAACCTACAACGCTAGTACTTTCGCTCATCGAGTAGAATCGCTACTCTTAGTACTTTCACTATAAAGGTCAAGCGTCTATTAACCCCAAAACACAAGTTTCTATCATTACATAGAAAATTCGACACCTCCCATGGCAGCGTAAATCTCCTCTCTATCGAGGCGGCTACCAAGCCAACCAGGGGTTGCGTCTACCGGGCGTGTACAATTCTACTCGATAATACTACACAAGTCTATCGCAATACACCCTATGTAAATACGATTCGATCCTTTATTCTTGGGGCTTAAGTCGAAAGACATTGCGAATACTAAGTAGTTCCATATATAGTATACTTGACTATATATTCAACCAAGCATGTAATTTCCAATTCTGATAGAGAACAAGATAATTACCTCGATAAGCCCAAAATTATCAGAGTTTAATGTGGCTCACGAGCAAGGTTTAGCTCGCTCAGTGCGCTCGAACCACTCGAAACAACCGCCAGAAGTTCTAACCAACCTACTCACATCTTGACCAGTATGAAGATTTCCTTAGGGTTTCGGTTTGAGACTAAAAGGACAAAGGTAGTATTTAGGACTCTACGTAAAGAGGTATCTTTGGAATACTACAAGGTACAAGGCTAAGGTATTTTGGGCATTATAACAATACTAGGGAGTATTTCTATACCACACAAGGGGTATTATATGGAAACAACTAGGCTGGGGGTACCAGCATTTAGACCTCATGAGGGGAGGGAGACCTGCGGCGAAGGCGGCTTTCAGGGGAGAGGGCTCTTGGGCGAGAGTCGACAAGAGGAGGAGGATTGAGACTTGGAAACATTTGTGGATGAATGAAGTCTTCACAAAGGGGGTATTATAGCAAACCGAAATGCCAACGATGGCGAAGATCGAGCCATGTGCAGCAAGTGTAAGGCCTTGATCAAGCCAAGTGCACCTAACCCTACTCCACAAAACATGGCGCAAGACAAGCCCGCAAAACAAGGCCAAAACAAGGCCTGAAACAAGGAACCAATAGGGCAAAAGCGTGAGCCACAAACAATCCAATTCGTGAACGATATCGTCCCGGGCGCCACGACTTCGATGTGAGGTGACACATGTCACCTCCGTTGATCAAAATGTTTCGTCTCTCGGAAAAATCATAAAAATTAAAAAGGACATAGCGGAATTTTCCCTACGAAGGCTGTGGAAGCGTTTCGTCGAGCGACTACAGTCGGCACTTGTGCCCAAATGTAACCGGCCAAGCCACAGGCGGGGTGACCGTGTCACCCTCACAATAGCCCTCAGCGTCTTTGAAAAATATCACAATGGCCAAAATCTAGAAAACAAAGTGGGCCCCAAAAGCAGTAAATTTCTCCGTGGGCCCAGTGACCATTTCCAAAAATAAAATCTCAAAATTCTAATGTAATCTATGAAGTCCAAATACCAAATCACGGGAATCAATTCCATTAACGAACCTTTTCTTCCTGAATAGCAGGAAACTTTTAAGTGAAAACTCAGCGTCTTTCTTTCTTTCAAAATTTCTGCATGCTGCTGCCGTCGTCCTCACATACATACCACGCAACTACGGGGTATAACATTCTCCTCCTTAGAAACATTCGTCGAATGTTCCTTCTCAGCGGATATCGATGAAGTTCCTCTAACAAGTTATCAGCGCTTGGCCGCGAAATAACACGCGTTATCTTCCTTCCTTACTCGTGCCCTTCTCGAACACTTGAACTCTCGGTCGTACCATACTTGATCATTACTTCCGTTCGAAAATCTGCGGGTCACTACCTCGAACTTGGTCATCTTACTAACCTCAAACTTCCTTAAGGCCATTCGGCCTTACGAACGGCTACAGTCGAGCGCGTCCACGAACTTCATCGATGATCATACAAACTTGGGCCTAGCATCCTCGTGACCCTACCACTGGGACCACCCAAAACTGGCCCCGCTGCAGGGTTACGGTTTGACCATAAATGGTCTAAACCCGACCGTGCGTGCAAACTCTTGTTCCCGTCCGGAACAATCTTACTAATTCACGTCATGAAAGCTACCACTTCCGTCTCCACTACCCGTGGACTTATCACACGAATAAATCCCATTATACTACTCGCCCTTATAAGGTCAAACATAAAGCGAATCCTTTACTCGAGGCGACCTTACCTCAGGTCTCGATCGTGAAATAGTCTAAGGTTCACACTTACCGTGCCTCATCGTATCCTTCCAACTAACCATGCATTTTAACTCGCACAATCACAATGCTATCGTACATAGCACCTGATAATGAGATCATCATAACAAGCGTACCAAAACTCTAGAGGTTAGGATATACGAAGCTCTGCTCCGCTCTAATCATAGGCACGCCTGCCAGGCGCATAGAAGGTGATGAACCCGCCAGATCTGAAGGCTGCGTCGTAACATCCGCGCTTCCCTTGGTAGGGCAGTTCCTCGCGAAATGGCCTGGCGCATGCAAAACAAACTCCCGATCTAGCGCGACACTCTCCAAAATGGAGTCTACCACGATAGTCCCAGCGAGGTAGGGGTGGCTTGGTGGTTAACACCTCTGCCGAAAATCTGAACCCTTGGAGCCACGACTGCTCACGAAGGCGGTGGAGGACCACTGCATCTGGGGGTATATAACTAACTTTCTTCTTTGGCGGTCCGCCTCGAAAGCCACGAAAGGACCACGCCGTCACGGCCTCTTCTGCTGATCGGTCATTCGTCGACCCTCCGTGCCTCGCGTCTGGTCGTGAGCTGCGTGCGGGCAATGTCCATGCGGTGAAGAAACACCGCGCAAGATTCGGCCATATAATCGTCAAGCGGTGGCGTGGCGATGCACCACATCCTCATATCGCAACTAAGCGCGAGGACATATCGAGCGAAAGAATCGAACTCGACATTGTACTCACGACGGTCGCCTCTGCATCTCATTAACAAAAATCATCCGCGTGCCCTCGCCATCTGCGGAGGCGAAGTGCGTGAGAAAGCCCGAAAACTCATCCCATCTGCTGGAGTGCATGCTCTCCCGAAAGCTCCGTGAATCAAACGATCATTGCGGTATCACGCGGCCGTGCGAACCAAAGGTCACGAACTTCGGTTTAAGCCTTGATCACCGCGTGATCGTAGCTGCCGGATGAACTCTGCGGATCATCGCCGAGCCTCGACCAGTAAAACTCGCGGGCTCTGACTCGGAAAGTCCGTAGCCTCAAACTATACGCTCGGGGTGAACCTGGTGCTCTGGGCTAGGACTGCTGCGTCGGCCTATCGCCATGTCGGCCACGACCTGGCCAGCGGGCCATCTCGCGTAACCCGTCTCCTACGCCGGTGTGGGGTGAGGCTCAGTCTTGTGGTCTCGGCGGCCATTCTGCGGCTCTAACCTCTTTGGTGGCGGCGTCGGCGTCCAAAACCCGCCGTCAAGCCTGACCTCAGTCTTGCGGGCTGCGCCTCGTACTCTCTGTATCTCACTAGCGGCACCTCCGCTTTGCCTTGCCTCATACAGGCTCTGGTTGCACTGCGCGGGGCGTAGCGGTAAAAGCGAGATCGTCGGAGGGTCGACTTACAACTCTGACTCTGAGGCACGATCTCGGGATGAGAAGAATGGAAACCAATCCTAAATGTCCTGCGACCTCACGATTATAGATGTGGTGCCTGACACATCGATAATCAAGACTCTACTAGACACGGTGCGTAGACACTTTCAGGATTAAGCGCTCGATACCACTTTTGTAACGACCCGTTCGGGGCATCAGCGGTGCCTTACTGGGCACCTGGTGATACATCATCGAGAGAAAATCAGCGAACAAAAAACATGAGTCATTTAACAGAGATATCATAAATAAGCAGGCCAGCCAAAGCGATTGCCTTGGTATATCGTAAAACACGAGCAGTTTAATCCTTTACAACCACGCACAGCGGGACTACGGGACCAAGATTTACAACGACTATGGCGGACGGGCCCGCCGTACCACGAATGTACAGAACCTACAACTCGGGAACACATGCCAAAAGATAAGCCTCAAGAAAGCGGAACTTCCCAATCTGTTGTGATCCTAAGGCGGGGATCACGGCCGATGTACCTCTACTGCGGCATGAGCGCGGCCCAGGAAGTCGATGCAGCAGTACAGTATGTGGCATGCAATCGTAAATGAAATCATACTAGTACATATAAAGCGGAGACATGTATGATAGCAAACTCTGATTCCTGACATAAAGCGATCATCACTCGATATAACTATGGGTCTCGCGCCCGCGACATCAATCGAGTTCGCATTATGGCGCGTGCCGGAATCTTGCGTCGGTGTAGACATGTCCATGATGCGACAATAATACCAATGTCCGGCCGCATGCCGGAGTCTGCGCCGGTGTAGGCATGTCCGTATGACCTCAGCAACAAGGCAATCAAATGGAAGCATACGTGCGGCTACGCATCGTGTCGGTATGTCGAAAGGGAACGATAAGACAACTTTCCAAATGGGCGTACGTGTGCGCTACGTCGTGTCGGTATGTCGAAAGAAATCCTGGCGATAATCGAAATGGAAACATGCGTGCGCTACGTCGTGTCGATATATCAGCGATTAACCGCAGACCTTAACCAAAATGGAAGCATGCGTGCGCTACGCGTGTCGGTATGTCAGCGATTAACAACAATAATACTATCAGCGAGCGTGCGTGGAATTTCTCGTCGCTGAACACGTCAGTAAGTTCTCAACGATCAACCGACCTATCGAGAGCGGTAACGCGAAACACAGCGCTTGTACAATAAAGGCTATAATCGCGGCATAGGCAAGTTTCACGACAACAAGCGTAAGCAAGTTTCACAACGACAAGCATAGGCAAGTTTCACCTGACTCAAAGTACTTTCATTTTATGCCAAAGTCGGGTTTTAACCCCAGTACTACATCGTTAAGTTCTTTTTAAAAGAGATCCGTTACTTTTATAAAGTCACGATACGTAGTATTAGAATGACCAACCAGCTTCCTTTTCAAAATCAAGTAACAACATTCTTTTCCTAAGTTCGGTTGCCTAGTTTCAATTACTCGAGCTTCTCGTTTTCAAATGGTTTCATAGTTCCCAAACTTAATCACTTGATTCCTTTTTAGAACAATTGAGTAACATATGTCATATATGTGAGTAGTTTATTCTTGTTTATAACGATCTTATTACATGACCGTGATCTAGAAAATGTAATATCATTTTGTCTGTCTTAGCTTCATGCGGATGGAGGTTTCTCTTGGTTTTAATACAACACGTCATTATTCAATACATTTTCCTTTTATTAGCATTTGCGGGTGCAGCCGATACGTTCGATTCGAAATCGGTAAAACATTATCCTTTAAAACCAGTACTCATTACTCACGAATGAGGTTTCACGCAAACGTCACATTAAAACAAATAAGTTAAGTCTCTTAACAACATCGATAAACCATTTTCACTTACGTAAGGTCGTTATAACTAACTTCCCGTAAAGCTATTATAACACCTATGTTTTAAACGACAAATCACTTAGCACGTATGCGTCTACGTACTACATAGTTCACAACAATCATGCTAGAAAAGATAGGAAGAGGTTCACGTACCTCGCGACGATTTATCGACAATAAGCAAAATGCTCCAAAACTACAACCTTGCTAGCCACTTTCCGCTCATCGAGTAGAATACGCTACTCTTGTCACTTTCACTATAAAGGTCAGCGTCTATTAACCCCAAAACACAAGTTTCTATCATTACATAGAAAATTCGTACACCTCCCGCACATGGCGTAAATCTCCTCCTCTGTCGAGGCTGGCACCAAGACCGGGGGTTTCGTCTACGGGCGTGTACAATTCTACTCGATGTCTACACAAGTCTACTGTAATCTGATCTATGTAAATCTGATTCGATCCTTTATTCTTGAGGCTTAAGTCAAAAGACATTGCGAATACTAAGTAGTTCCATATATAGTATACTTGACTATATATTCAACCAAACATGTAATTTCCAATTCTGATAGAGAACAGATAATTACCTCGATAAGCCCAAAATTATCAGAGTTTAATGTCGCTCACGAGCAAGGTTTAGCTCATCCGTGCGCTCAAACCACTCGAAACAACCCTTAGAAGTTCTAACCAACTTCTACTCACATCACTTGACCAACTATGAAGATTTCCTTAGGGTTTCGGTTTGAGACTAAAGGACAAATGGTAGTATTTAGGACTCTACGTAAAGAGGTATCTTTGGAATACTACAAGGTACAAGGCTAAGGTATTTTGGGCATTATAACAATACTAGGGGAGTATTTCTATACCACAACAAGGGGTATTATATGGACACAACTAGGCTGGGGGTACCCGGCTAGACCTCATGAGGGGAGGGAGACCTGCGGCGAAGGCGGCTTTCAGGGAGAGGAGCTCTTGGGCGAGAGTCGACAAGAGGAGGAGGATTGAAGACTTGGAAACATTTGTGGATGAATGAAGTCTTCACAAAGGGGTATTTATAGCAAACCCAAATGCCAACGATGGCGAATCGAGCCATGTGAGGGCAAGTGTAAGGCCTTGATCAAGCCAAGTGCACCTTAACCCTACTCCACAAAACATGGCGCAAGACAAGCCACAAAACAAGGCCAAAACAAGGCACAAAACAAGGAACCAATAGGGCCAGCGTGAGCCACAAAGCAATCGATTCGTGAACGATCGGCCCAGGCGCCCAAGCTTCGATGTGAGGTGACACATGTCACCCTCCGTTGATCCAAAATGTTCGTCTCGGAAAAATCCGCAAAAATTAAAAAGGACATGGCGGAATTTTCCTACGGCTGTGGAAGCGTTTAGTCGGAAAGCGACTCTGCAAACGCGTGCCCAAATGTAACCGGCCAAGCCACGCAGGCGGGGTGACCGTGTCACCCTCCTAATGGCCCTCAGCGTCTTTGAAAAATATCCTGAATGGCCAAAATCTAGAAAACAAAGTGGGCCTACAAGCCAGTAAATTTCTCGTGGGCCCAGCGTGACCATTCAGAAAATAAAATCTCAAAATTCTAATGTAATCTATGAAGTCAAATACCAATGGGAATCAATTCCCGTTAACGAACCTTTTTCTTCACAAATAGCAGAAACTTTTAGTGAAAACTCAATCTTTCTTTCTTTTCAAAATTTCTGTAAATGCTCATGTGCGTCCTCACATACATACCCTGCAACTACGGGGTATAACATGTTTTGTGGTGATGATTAGAGGTGTTTTCCTCGTGGGCTTAGATAGAAGTATGTGCGCGGGTGTTTACGTGGCGGTGTGGCGATTGTTCGTAAGTATAGTAGTGAAGACTATCTTGTGCGCGATTGTTTGAGACTTAGAAGGAACATTCGGGACGAATGTTTCTAAGGAGGAGAATGTTATACCGTATTTCGGAGTATGCAGCGGGGCGTGCGTAGAAAAGTTTGTGCCTTAAAGTGCTTGGCGAATTTTATTGCATAACTTGCGGTTAGAGTCGTTTTTGCGGCGTTTTCCACGACTTTCGTAGGGAATTTCGGCTATGTCATTTCTTATTTTTGCGGATTTTTAGAGAGGCGAAACATTTTGGACAGCGAGAGGCGACACTTGTCACCTGCGTTGATGGAGTGGCGGTCAAGCTTGGGCGATTTGGGTGAGTTTTGTCAAGTAGTTGGTAGGATATTTTGTGGGTAGATGGATAAGGTGCACTTGGCATGATCTTGGCCTACACTTGCATAGCACTTGGCGATCTTGACCGTTGGTTGGCACTTGGCTTGTCTTATAAATACCCGCTTTGGAAGACTTATTCATCTAAAAATGTTCTAAGTCTTAGAAACCCTCCTCCCTTCATGTTGTTCTCGTCCTCTCCCCTTGTGAGGCTTAGCGAGAGTTCCCTTCCCCACCCCTTGGCGAGAGTACCCACACAGTGGGGTAGGCGAGGGTATACACACACTTGTGGTGTTGTCTCGTATATATACCACTCTTGGTAGAAATACTCTCAAAGTATTGTTATAATGCCCAAATTACCTTAGCCATATACCTTGTAGTATTACAGGATATACCTATCTGAAAAGCCAGAAAATACTATTATACTTAGTCCACAAAAGCGAAACACAGGAAAATCTCCATAGTCAGTTGAGTATTGTGTAGAAGTTGGTTAGAACTTCTAAGGGTGGTTTAGGCGGGTTGGGCGCTCGGAGTTAGAGCTAAGCGATTGCCGGATCGACTTTATGCTTGGATAATTATGGGCTTATTGAGGTAAATATCTTGTCCTCTATTGTAATTGGAAATTACATATTGTTAGAATATATAGTTGAAGTATACTATATATAGAACTGAGCGTAGTTATCGTGATGTCTTTTGACTTAAGCTGAATAATACTTACAGCAATGTCTTGCGACTTAAGCACGAAATTAAAGAAGTTTCTTGTTGTAATTACTTAGGGCTGTACGATGAGACTTGTGAAGTAGTGCAGTGGAGTAGAATTGTACCGTTAGGGTTAGATGTATAACCGGTTGGCTTGGTGGCGGCCTCGATGGAGGAGAGATTTCTGGGCATTTGCGGGGAGGATCTTGCTAGAATTTTGGTAGAATATTCTCACGATGAGATCTAAATGTTAATAAAGCGCCTTGTGGCCTTATAGGTTGAAGTACTACGTGTGGCGCGATCTCTTGGCAAGGAGTAATGGCGGTTGGATGTACTTGGGCGTTTTGCTATTAGTCGATACTGTCGCGAGGTATGTGAACCTCTTCTATCTCTTACAGCATGATATGTGTGAACTATGTAATGCGGTGAGCGTGCGTGCTAAGCGTATTTGATTGGTTTAAAACATAAAGTGTTATAGCGGTTTTATGGGAAGTTGATTATAACGACTTTATGTTGGTAAGAAAATCTTGGTGGTCTTGAAAGGTAAGCGATTTGAACTATATCTTGGCTTGTTATGTGTTAATAAAGAACTTGAAGTATTTCAAAGATTTTGAATCATTTTGAAAGAAGAAGTAATATTTGGTCTTTGAAAACTTAAGAGTTATACTAGCTTTATGGGAAGTTAGGTATAACGGCTTAAGAATGTTTCTTGATTTGGAAATCGAATGTGTATCGACAAACCAACTGCGGCGTTAATAAAAGGAAATGTTTTGAATAATTAAGTATTATTAAAACCGGTAGAAACTTCCATCTGTAGAAGCTAAGATGAGACAAAATGATATTTCTAGATCATGATCTTTGTAATAAGATTGTTATAAACAAGATATCTACTCGCATATAAGGCTTATGTTTCTCAGATTGTTTAAAGGAGAATTATATTCTTAAATGAATAAGACTATGAACTACGAACCCTTTCAAAATGAGAAACTTGAACATTGGAAATTAGGCAAACTTGAACATTGGAAAGAATGTTGCTACTTGATTTTACAAAGAGAAGTAATTGATTTACTTTAAAAAGATAATCACTCTATTTTCATATCTACGGTATTGTGTGACTTTTGTGAATATAGCGTATCTTTTAAGAGTTAATGTATGAAGTACTTTGGGGATAAAACCGATCTTGTTAATCATATAGTAGAGGTACCTTGTGTGAACAACTTGATTGTATTGGTTTGTGATAGCCTTGTAATACTTTCTTGATTGCTTTGATAAGTAGCGTGTTAGGAAGCTACGTGTTAGTATCTTGTGATGGTTGTGTAAAGGGGTTTCTTGATTGTGCTTATTAACTATCGGTCGTTATGATAGTATTGTGGCATTCGTCTCTTGAGATGATTAGGGAGTTAGGCCTCCGTCTGCGGGTAGACTCGGCGGTCGATGGACTATGATTCGAGAATACCTCATGAGTCCGGGGCTATGCGAACTCACGAGTTCGAGTTAGTATCGTCCTTTATGGGCATGCGGTCCATGTGGCCATGCGGTGCGAAGTCGGGGCGATGCTGGGAGTAGCTACCGATGCGGGAATACCTCATGCGGGCGATGAGATTGGCCTATGCGGGCTGCGGAGTTCGAGGTTAGGCAGCATACGGTGATCTGCGGGCAAGTGGCGGCTTTGATCATGTAACGATCTAGGCAGATCTTATAATCTGATTCGTGACCTTGTTGGTGCTGTGGGTTTTTAGTAATCGGCTATGCCTTCGTACTTACCGTGCAGTTTTATTATGACACAGGTGGGACACGTGTTCATGTGTGTTCCTTGGTGCTTTTATATCATGGGCCGTGTGAGGAAGGTATTCCACGGGCGTGATTGATGTTGTGGGCACGAGACCCGTTGTTATACTTGAGTGATGACTTGAGGCGTGAGTCCACGACTTGACATGTTGCTTTGTTGTAAGCGTAGTTTGGTTATCATACATGTCTCTGCTTTATATGTTGCTATGATTTCATTTCTGATGTATTTTGATTTCACATACTAATTTGTACTGTCTTGACCTCGCCCGAAGTGCGTTCATGCCGCGAGTTGAGTACACGATTGTTGATCCTAGCTCGAAGTCACAGTTTAGACGTTGGGAAGCTCCGTTTCTCGGAGGCTTATCTTGGTATAGTCCCTGTTGTAGCCAAATTGCTACGTTCGGGTATGGCGGGGCCTGTCGCCGTTGTTGTCGTATCATTTCTTAAGTGCAGTAAAATCTTGTTGTGGGCGGGGTTTGTAAAAGGATTAAGCTGTTCATGTTGAAAAAGTTGCTATTTATATATATCTGAAGGTAGCGTTTTTGGTTGCTGTCTTCTTATTTCTTTGTCTTATTACTTGGTTTCATGTATTGTCTTTATGTTCCATGATTACTCGATGTATGTCTACTTGGGTGCGGGGTAAGGCACGATCCACGACCGAGGTTGGGTCGTGACATTCGGCGACGTGATCTAGGAAATATCATTTTGTCTCATCTTAGCTTCATGCGGATGGAAGTTTCTCTGGTTTTAATAATACTTAATTAGTCAAAACATTTCCTTTTATTAACAGCTGATGGTTTGTCGATACATTACGATTTAAATCGATAAAACATTCTTAAGCCGTTATACCTAACTTCCCGTAAAGCTAGTATAACTCTTAAGTTTTGCAAAACCAAGTATTACTTCTTCTTTCAAAATGATTCAAAAATCTTTTGAAATACTTCAAGTTCTTTACTAACACATAACAAGCGATTATAGTTCAAATCGATTTACCTTTTAAAGACCACAAGTATTTTCTTACCAACGTAAAGTATTATAACCAACTTCCCGTAAAGCGTTATAACACTTTATGTTTTAAACCAATCAAATACATTTAGCACGTATGCGTCGTCTGCTACTACATAGTTCCACATATCATGCTAGAAGAGATAGGAAGAGGTTCACATACCTGCGACAGTATCGACTAATAGCAAAGCGCTCAAGTACTTCCAGTCGGCTACTCCTTAAGCCAAGTAGATCGCGCCACGCGTAGTCTTGACCTATAAGGCGTAGTGACTTATTAACATTTAGATCTCATCGTAGAACATTCTAGAAAATTAGCGGCACCTCCCCGCATGACGGCGTAAATCTCCTCCTCTATCGGGCGGCTGCGAAGCCAACCGGGGTTATCGTCTAACCCTAGGGTACAATTCTACTCCACGGTACTACTACCAAGTCTCTTAATGATACTGTGAAATTACGGTTGATTCTTCTTTTAAATTCGGGCTTAAGTCATGACATTGCCGATAACTACGTTGATTATATATAGTATACTTCAACTATATATTCTAACAATATGTAATTTCCAATTACAATAGAGGACAAGATAATTACAGATAAGCCCGTAATTATCTAGTTAAAGTCGATCTGGGCAATCGTTTAGCTCGACTCAGCGCTCGACCAGCTCTAAACCACCCTTAGAAGTTCTAACTAACTTCACACAATACTCTGACGGACTATGGAGATTTTCCTAGGGTTTCGGTTTTGTGGTGTGGAGTATAATAGTATTTACAGGCATTTCGTATAGGTATAACCTTAGAATACAACAAGGTATCTGGCTAAGGTAATTTGGGCATTATAACAATACTTTTGAGTATTTCTACACCACAAAGGGGTATTATCGAAAGCAACTAGGCTAGGGGTACCGGCCCATTACTAGGAGGGCGCTACTCTCGACGGGCCTCGCGAAATGGGAGGAGCTCTCGAGACTTAGAGATTTTTTTGGATGAAGAAGTCTTCAAAGGGAAGGTATTTATAGGTCAAGTGAAGGCCAACCAATGGCCAAGATCTTGCCAAGTGCAAGGCAAGTGTAGGCCAAGATTCACCCGTGTGTCCTTGACCGACTAACACACAAAATATCCTACCAACTACCTCTCCATTTCGTCAAGCAGAGCTCTCGTCATGATGGGAGGTGCCAAGTGGCGCCTCTTGTTGACCCAACACGTTTCGTCTCTCGGAAAAATCCGTAAAAATTAAAAATGACATAGCAGGAAATTCCCCTACGAAAGCTGTGAAAGCGTTTAGTCGGCGACTCTAAGCGGGTGTTGTGAACAAAATTAATTCGGCCAAGCCTTAGTACAAGTTTCAAATTTTCTACGTACGTCCTTACGTACATACTCTGAAAATACGGGGTATAACACTTGGCCATTGAAGGTTCTATAAATACCCCCCCTCAAGTGCAAGACTTCTTCATCCACGAAAACAATTTCCAAGTCTCAAAATCCCTCCCCTTTTGTAGTAAAGCTTTCGTCCAAGCTTCCCCATGCGAAGCTCTCATAAAACAACACACCCCCTCCCCTTGGTAGAAAAATGTCTTAGTATTGTTACTATTCCAAAATACCTTAGCCCAAATCCTTGTAGTATTCCCAAGTTACCTCTGTAAGAGCAGGAAATACTACTTTATTTCCTTTAGTCACAAAAAGAAACCCTAGGAAAATCTTCATAGTTGGTTGAAGTATTAAGTAGAAGTTGTGTAGAAACTTCTAAGGGTTTCTTGGAGCGGATTGGGCGTCTGAGAATATGAGCTAAGCGTTGCTCGGGATCGACTTATAATCTTGGATAATTTTGGGCTTATCGAGGTAATGATCTTTATCCCTGTTGTAATTGGATATTACATGTTGTAGTAATTTATAGTTGGGTATACTATATGTAGAATGAATATTGTTAGATTAATTTGTATTTACATTGGGTATTCTGATGACTTGTAGTATTATTGTGGCGATGTAACAGTGCGTCAGGTTAGGCGTGTAACCCTGGAGTTGTTGGCTTGGTAGCGGGCCTTGTGGAGGAGAGACTTATGTGGTTGCGGGGAGGTCTTTTGAATTTTAAGTAGAATATGGAACCTTGTATTTAGAAATGTTCTCTGAAGGGATCTAGAAGTTGATAGGCGTTTTGTGGCCTTTATAGGTTGAAGTATTACGAGTAGCGTATTACTTTGAGGGTGGATAAGGCTAGCGATGTTACGATGCTGGAGCATTTTGCTAATTATCGATAATCGTCGCGAGGTATGTGAACCTCTTCCTATCTTTTCTAGCATGATTGTTGGGAACTATGTAATGCGGTAGGCGTATGTGTGCTAAGCGAGTCTTGGTTGGTTTAAAACATAAAGTGTTATAATAGCTTTATGGGAAGTTAGTTATAACGACTTTATGTAGGTAAAAGAATGGTTTATTGATTTTAGAAGTTAAGAGACTTGATCTTGAAAGATAAGAGACTTAACTTAATTGGCTTGATATGAATTTTGTTAAAAGTTGTGAAACCTCATTCGTGAGTAATGAGTACTTGGTTTTAAAGAATAATGTTTCTTGATTTGGAAATGAGAATAAGTATCAAACAAACCCTGCGGTATTAATAAAGGAAAATGTATTGACAAATAAGTAATTATATTAAAACCGTAGAAACCTCCATCTGCATAGAAGCTAAGATAAGACAAAATTGTATTACATTTCCTAGATCATGATTGCTTTAATAGGATTGTTATAAACAAGAATAACTACTTTCATGCATAAGGCATATGTTACTCAAATTGTTTTAAAAGAGATTACGTTATTAAGTGGTTAAGACTATGAACTATGAAATCTTTCGAAAATAAGAGACTTGAGTATTTGAAATTATGCAGCTGAACTTTTGGAAAAGAATGTTGTTACTTGATTTTAAAAGGGAAAGTGTTTTGGTTTAAAAAGGAGGGCATGATATTTCCTTAGTTTGATTTAAAATGAAGACATGGTATTATCTTGTCTGTCTTAAAGAGGGTTTAAATGTTATCGCCCGTAGAGATGGGCGAGACATGTATTCCACGGGTCGACAGAGTCCATGAGATGGGCCGGAATGTATTCCAGCGATCCGAAGCAGAGTCCATGAGATGGGCGGAATGTATTCCACGCGATCCGACACGGAGTCCATGAGATGGGCGGAATGTGACCATCTGATCCGACACGAGTCCATGAGATGGGCCGGGAATGTGACCATGCGATTCCACCTCGAGTCCCGTGGGATGGGCGAGACATGTTATACGTATCACCACGATTTATACCTAGGCTGGCGGTGAGGAAGGAGTTCCACGCGCGAGGATGACTTTGAGGGTGTGAGTCCCTGACTTGACATGACTGCTTTTATGTAGCGAACGGTAGTTTGGTTATCATACATGTCTCCTGTTTTATATAGACTACCATGATTTTATTTACAGTATTTTCAGTTTCACATACTTGGTACATGTTGTACTAACCTCGCCCGAGTGCGTTAATCTGCGGTAGAGGTACATCGGTTGTTGATCCTCGCTCATAGGATCACAGTTCAGCGTATTGGGAAGCTCGGTTTCTCCGGAGGCTTATCTTTTGGTATGTTTCCTTGAGTTTGTAGGTTCTTATACATTCAGGGGTATGGCGGGCCCCTGTCCCGTCATAGTTGTTGTTATATTCTTAAGTGCAGTAATCTTGTTGTGGGCGGGTTGTAAAGGATGTAGCTGTTCAAATTTTGTATATATCACGATAAGGCAACGTTTTGGGTTATCTGTTTTCTTATTTCATATCTGTAAGTTTTATTTCATTGATTTTCTCGATGTTGTATCAACTAGGGTGCCGGGGTAAGGCACCGAGGCCGAGGTCGGGTCGTGACATACATAATAACACTTAGAATTATTTCAAGAATCTAGCTCCTCCTCTTATGGTGCTCTCGGCCAAGGCCTATTTTGGAGACCGAAAATCCTTAAACTTCCAAGCTTTGTTCATTGATACAAGATTAAGGTCTCTAACCAAGTGATTAGCATGATTAAGCACCCCTAACCCCTAAAAAGCCTCTTGGCCGTGACTTGAAGGGTTGAAACCATAGGGTGTTCTTCAACTTTAGGTGTTGAACTTGAAGAGAAGTTGGTTATAAGCTTCTAAGGGTTACATATTATTGATTGGACTTGAAGAATATGAGCTAGGATATGCTAAGGATCGACTTTTAAACTTGGATTATTTTGGGCATATTTGAGGTAAGGATCATTGTCCTCTTAAAGTAATTGGATATTACATGTTGTAGTAATTAATGGATGAACTTGTGATTAAAAAGAATGAAGAATAAGAAGTACATGTCACAATCTTGGCATGTTAGCCGATTGTGGTCAGTTTTGGCGTTGTCGGATTCATTGGATATTAATATTGTTAAACATTATCTATACATGTTGACATGAAGGAATCTTGTTGTTAACAAGTTAATATAACTTATATAAAGTGTTGGAATATAAGTTGGATTATAAGAAGTTATGGAAACAGTTTTGGTTGTAGTAGTTGGCCGAGAACACCAACTAAAGGACTGTACTAATGGACTGTATTAGTGGACTGTACTAATGGATTGTACTAGTGGACTGTTTTAGCAGACTAAAGGATTGTTTTTACATTGGACTATGAACTAATTTTAGTGGGCTATTTGGTAGATTAAGGGGAGGAATTTTACACGTTAAGTTAGGCGTGTAATCCCCTTTGGTTAACTGTTGATTGTGCCCTTAAGTATGGCTTGATTGGTGTTGAAATCGGGCCTTGGAAAAGGTAGAAAAGTATGTAGAAACAAAGGAAGTGCTGCCCAAATTTCCATAGAATAAGAGGACCATTATTTGGTATAAGTCTTACACTTGATAACTTAGAATTGATAGAAGTATTATTGTCATTATAGGTTGACATTCTACGAGTGGCCTATTCTACTTAGCGTGTGGAATAGCTTAAAAGGTATGTGAACTTCTTCCTTCTATCGGCATGATTGATTATTGGAGTATACATGACTTGTTTCTTGAATTATACTTGTCTCGTTATTAGAGTATTCATGTTATTGATTCTATGCTAAAGGCATGTCTAAGTTATTCCTAAGTCCTTACCAAGTCTTATGAGAGATGTTGGTAAGAGTGTTTAGTAAGCATTGGAGTCGAGTTGATCTTGCTAGGTTACAACACTAATGAGACTTGATTTATTTGAAAAGTCATGAGACTAGACTTAGTTGAAAGTATATGAGACTTTACTTGAAACTATATGAGACCTTACTTGAAAGTTTATGAGACCTTACTTGAAGGTGTATGAGACCTTACTTGAAGGTGTATGAGACCTTACTTGAAAGTATATGAGATTTGATTAGATGAAGTATAAGAGACTTGATTTATTTGAAAGTCATGAGACTAGATTTATTTGAAAGTTATGAGACTTGATTTATTTGAAAGTCACGATACTAGATTTATTTGAAAGTTATGAGACTTGATTTATTTGAAAGTCATGCGACTAGATTTATTTGAAAGTTATGAGACTTAGTTGAAAGTATATGAGACTTTACTTGAAGGTATATGAGACCTTACTTGAAAGTATATGAGACTTTACTTGAAGGTATATGAGACCTTACTTGAAAGTATATGAGATTTGATTAGATTTTTTTTTTCCGGGTAAATGATAATATTATTACTAAGATAGAAACTGGGAACTACAATCAATCATTGAGGGTTCTCAAACCTCAACGTAACATAAAGCAAGAAAAGAAGGAGGGAAGGGGCGTTCACTCAGAGGTGACGTTACAAGAAGGGATTAAATCATAAAGAATTCTATAGGTTGTTGTTTTAACTTTTGCCACAACCTCATCCGCTGTTGATCTAGTTCCCGCAAATAACAACTCATTTCTTGTTCTCGAATCTAAGTAAACTACTATGCAAAAGGCAAGAAGGATGGCTTTGGATCGAATGCTAGTCCCGCGGTGCTCTTTCTTGATCCACTTTAGAGCACTTTCAATTGTTGTCATTTCCCTTCTAATTCCCAACCATTCTTTTATGTGCTTCCAAATCTTGTGAGTGAAGGGACAAGAAAAGAAGAGATGAGCCTATTCTCGTTAGCAGCTTGTAAAATCCATGAACATGTCTTGAAGTTTAGGAAGGAGAGTGTCTTTGGTTGCAAAGCGCTTCCTGAAGTGAGCCAAACTGTGAATGAGAATTTAGGAGGAATGTACCCTTTCCAAATTTGAGACATCCAAAGCTTTTGCTCCAGCGGGGTGGGCAAGACATCATAAACATGACCCGAGTCAAATCTGCCATTGATGCAACACTTCTCCAAGCCGGCAATAGTGTTTCCTTGATTCCCAAATATGCTTATGAAAGTGTCACGGATACAACAAAGCTTCTTGAACAAAGGGGAATATCTAGAGCGCACCTCATACTCCCAGATGGATTGATCTCTCAAGTAATACCTATTAATCCATTGAAGCCATAGAGAATCCGCCTTAGTGTGAGCTAGCCAGATGGTCCGAGAGAGTAAGGCGTGATTTCATACTTTGATGTCCATGAGGCCTAGCCCTCCTTCAGATTGCGGCACACATATTTCATCTCAAGCGACTCTTGGTGGTTTGCCTCCCCATAAGATCTAGATGCAAGCAGAGCGAACTTTGTTGAGTACCGAAGAGCTAATTGGTAGAGCACGAAACCAAAAGCTCTCAACTCCCTGGACCACCGATCTGATTAGTTCCAACTTACCCGCATAGGAGAGTGAGTGATGTCCCCATTTCTGAATGTAACCCGAGATTGCACTAGTGAAGGGGGCAAACTGATCCACCGAGACAGAAATTGGGGACAAAGGAACCTAAGTACCATATTGAAAGGCTCGCAAGGCGTGACTCTAGCGAATCAAGTCGCGGATAGACCCTTGCACTCCCGCAATGTAGATGGAAGATTTAGACGGGTTGAGTGTGAGACCAGAAACCGCCTCTAAATCTTCAAGACAATCCATTAGAACACCAACCGAAGATAAATCCCCTTTGGCAAAAAGCATAAGATCATCCGCAAAGGCAAGATGTGAGATGCCTAGTCTCTTGCACTTTGGATGAAAAGAGAAGGCTTTATCCGAAGTTTTAAGCTTGAGCAATCTTGAAAGGTATTCAATGCATAGGATAAAGATCATAGGAGACATAGGATCACCTTGCCTCAAGCCACGTTTGTCACGACCCGTTAGGGGCGTGGTAGTGCCTTACGAGCACCCGATAGTAATACATCGAGTAATTAGCGGAACATAAAATAACCAAGATATGAAACAGTATAAATTGAGACACAGATATCTGAAGAAAGTTGCCTTCGGCGTATATATATACAACAACTCTTTCAACATGAGCAGTTAATCCTTTTTACAAACCTCTTACAATTTACGCGCAGCGGTACTCTGGACCTCTACGAATGATATGACAACAACGGCGACGGGGCCCGTCGTACCACGAATGTAGCACCTACAACGACGGGGACTATGCGAATAAGCCTCGGAGGAGCGGAGCTTCAAGCGCTGACTGTGACCCTAAGAGCGAGGATCGGCGGCGGTGTACCTTTACCTACGGCATGAGCGGCCCAGAAGGAGGTCGATCTGCAGTACAGTATGTGGCGAAAAATGCGTAAATGAAATCATAGTAGTCTATATAAAGCGGGAGACATGTATGATAACCAAACTACGATTCCTGATAAATGAAGCGATCATATTACGTCGAGGACTCGCGCCTCAGTCATCACTCAAACCTAACAATGGGTCGCCCATAACATCAATCGTGCCGTGGAATACCTTCGCCGCTGCCGGCGGTTATGATATAAAAGCACGAGAACACCGCATGAACACGGGTCCACTGTGCCATAATAAAGCCGTCACGGGTAAATGCGAAGGCATGGCGACTACTAACGCCACGTACCAACAAGGTCGTGAAGCGTATCATAAGATCTGTCTGCCGTCGCGTGATCAAAGCGGCCACTTGCGCGCGATCTAATGTCGCGTCTAGCCACGAACTTCCGCTGCTCGCCTAGGCCAATCTCGTCGGCCGCGTGAGGTATTCCCGCGTCGGTGCTACTCCGGCGTCGTCCTGTCTTGCGATCCGCGTGGCCACGTGGACGCGTGCCCGTAAGGGGCGCGCTAACACGGAACTCGTAGCTCGCGTGGATCACTGGATCGCGTAGGTATTCTCGAATCATAGGTCACTAGACGCTTTGAGTCTACCGCGTCGGAGGCGACAACCTCGGAAATAAGTCAAGATGAATGGTACAATACTATCATAACGACGATAGTTCACAATCGAGGAACCTCTTTACACAAACATCACAAGATACTAACCGCGTAGCGTCTATACGTTTACTTATCAATCAACGAAAGTATTACAAGGCTATCACAAACCAACACAATCGAGTTATACACGCGGTGCTTTCTACTCTATGTCGACATGTTGGGTTTCTATCCCCAAAGTACTTCATACATTAACTTTTAAAAGATCGTTACTTTACAAAAGTCGCACGATACGTAGTATATGAAAATAGAGTGATTATCTTTTGAAGTGAATCAAACACTTATCTTTGTAAAATCAAGTAACAGCGTTATTATCAAGCGTCGAGTTTGCCTAATTTCAAATGTTCACGTTTCTTATTTTAGAAAGGTTTAAATGGTTCATAGTCTTATTCATTTAAGAATATAATTCTCTTTTTAAACTATCTGAGAAACATAAGCCTTATATGTGAGTAGGATATTCTTGTTTATAACAATCTTATTACTGACCGTGATCTAGGAAATATCATTTTGTCTCATCTTAGCTACATGCGGATGGAAGTTTCTCTTGGTTTTAATAATACTTAATCTGTCAAAACATTTCCTTTTATTAGCAGCTGCGGTGGTTTGTCGATACGATTCGATTTCGAAATCGGTAAAACATTCTTAAGCGTTATTACCTAACCCGTAAAGCTAGTATAACTCTTAAGTTTTCAAAACCAAGTATTACTTCTGCTTTCAAAATGATTCAAAAATCTTTTGAAATACTTCAATTCTTTATTAACACATAACAAGCGATTATAGTTCAAATCGATTACCTTTTAAAACCACAAGTATATTCTTACCAACGTAAAGTTGTTATAACCAACTTCCCGTAAAGCGTTATAACACTTTATGTTTAAACCAATCAAATACATTTAGCACGTATGCGTCTCCGTACTACATAGTTCACACGTATCATGCTAGAAGAGATAGGAAGAGGTTCGCATACCTCGCGGCGAGTATCGACTAATAGCAAGCGCTCAAGTACTTCCAACGTCGGCTACTCCTAAGCCAAGTAGATCGCGCCAGCGTAGTACTTGACCTATAAGGCCACAGGCGCTTATTAACATTTAGACCTCATCGCGAGAACATTACAGAAAATTGGACCTTCCCCATGGCGTAAATCTCTCGCTTTCCGAAGCGGCTGCGAAGCCAACGGGGTTATCATCTAACGACGGGTACAATTCTACTCAGAAAAGCTACAAGTCTCATGTCTGAATACGATCCTATGTAAATCTGATTCGATTTTCTTAACCGAAAAGGTTTCTTATTATTGGGCTTAAGTCAAAAGACATTGCCGATAACAGCGTTGAGTTCTATATATAGTATACTTCAACTATATAGTCTAACAATCATGTAATTTCCAATTACAATAGAGAACAAGATATTTACCTCGATAAGCCCGTAATTATCGAAGTTTAAATGTAGATCTGAGCGAGGTTTAGCTCTTACTCAGTGCGCTCAGGCAGCTCAAACAACCCTTAGAAGTTCTAACCAACCTACATATTACTCCGACTAACTATGGAGATTTTCCTTAGGGTTTCGGTTTGGTGAAGGGAAGTATAATAGTATTTACGGGCTTTTAGTATAAGTATAACCTTAGAATACTACAAGGTATCGGCTAAGGTAATTTGGGCATTATAACAATACTTTTGAGAGTATTTCTACCAGAGGGGTATTATACGAAACAACTAGGCTGGGGTGCCCAGCACCCCGAGGAGAGTGCGTACCACCCTACCCTGCTGGGGAACTCGGCGAGGGGAAGAGGGCTCTCGGCCAAGACACTACACTAAGGGGAGGAAGAAGCTTTCAAGACTTAGAGATTTTGGATGAAGAAGTTCGTCAAAGGGGAGGGTATTTATAGGTCTAGCAAAGGCTGACCAATGGCGAATCAAGCGAAGTGTGGTGCAAGTGTAGGGCCAGATCATGCCAAGTGCACTTATCCGTCTACCACGAAAATATCCTACCTACTACTTGACAAAAATGTCAAGCAATCGTCCAACTTGCCCAAAGCCCGCTGATGAGAGGGTGCCAAGTGTCGCCTCTTGTTGGTCCAAAATGTTTCGTCTCTCGGAAAAATCCAAAAATTAGAAATGACATAGCGGAATTTTCCCTACGAATGTTGTTAAAGCGTTTAGCGAAAGCGACTCTAACCGGGTGTTGTGAACAAAAATAATTCGGCCAAGCCTATTTGAAGTTCGAATTTTCTACGTACGTCCCTACGTACATACTCTGGAAATACGGGGTATAACAACGTTTACCCGCGAAATAGCCGTTCAACTCTCCATTGATTGAGAGTGAGAAAGAAGTTGAGCTTACACATTCCATAATCCATCCAACAAATCTGTCCGGGAACTTGAGACCTCTTAGTATTGATTCTAGGAAATCCCAGGAGACTGTGTCAAAAGCTTTCTGAAGGTCCACCATAAGCATACATCTTGGGGATATCCTAGTTCTATTATAGCCTCTTACGAGTTCTTGGGCAATGAAAACATTATCCACCATGTTTCTTTCTTTGACAAAAGCTCCTTGGCATTTATCAACTATTGTAGGAAGAAACCTTGCCATCCTGTTAGCTAGGATCTTAGTAATGATCTTGTAGACCACATTTGTCAATCCAATCGGTCTAAAGTCACTCACCTTGGGGTCCCATTCTGGTTTGGGTAGAAGGGTGAGAATTGTATGATTCACTTGCTTCAAAAGTACACCGGAAGAGAAAAATTCTTGTATACTCCTTACTACATCATGTCCCACTTCCCTCCATCTTTTCTTGAAGAAGGCAGATGAGAAACCATCCGGGCCAGGTGCTTTATCATTGTCAATATCGGAGAGAGCATCCCAAACCTCTTTTGGGGAGACAAGATGTACAAGTAAAGAGCCATCCTCCTCACAACCGGACCATGTCGAAGCCATGAATCGATGTTTGTTGTGGATCTAGAGGAGCCAAGCAATCCTTTATAGAACTCAACAAGCATGTCTATTACTTCTCCGGGAGATGTTGTGGTATCACTATTGTCCTTTATTAGATAAGAAATCGAGTTCTTAACATTGCTTCTCTTGATCAAGCTATGGAAGTATTTGGAGCACCTATCACTTCCAATCAAATGTTTATGTCTCGCCTTTTGTCTTAAGAAGTGTCTCCAGTTCAGGAGGTAGTGGCTTTAGCTCTTGGGACTTGACCTTGGTTTTAAATCTTCATCAAAGGGATTCTTCGTATGTTCATTTATAGCCTCCTTAAATTCCATATTAGCGCGTTTGCTCTTTGTTGAATACTCGAATTCATTAGAGTTTAATGTCACGCCCGAACCGGGCGTGGTGGTGCCTACACAGGCACCATACATCTTAACAACTAAGTAAATGCGAAAATTAAATAACACCTCATTTTGTTTTCAAAACCAGCATACGTCTGAGAAGCCGACAAGTGCCATAATATACATGAACAAAGACACTATATCGCATGAGTCGATCCAGCATATAAATCTGACTTAAGAGTTATCTTGAACTAGGGCGGGATAAGGACGCGTACCATAAGCGTACAAAAAGCATGTCTTGAAAGATCTATACGAAAAGATAAACTCACGAGCGGATGGAGCTATCCAAAACTACGAGCATGGTCCTACACTGCGGATCGCAGCTAGTTACCTAAACTGCGGCATGAGCGCGGCCCGAAGGAGTCGGCGAAGAATGTACCAAGTATGTGAAGGAAAAAAATGCGTAATGAAATCATAATCCTAACAAAGCAGGAGACATGTATGATAGCCAACCTACGATTACCGCAATACATAAGCGATCATATCAGTCGGGACGCGTGCCTCAAATCATTACTAAAATATAACCATGGGTCTCGCCCATAATATCAATCGTGCGTGGAATCCTTCCCTGTCGTGATCCATGATATAATATAACACGATAGGCATACATGAACACGAAGTCGCATGTGTCCTAAAATTATGCGGGCAGTAGGAAAGCGGCGGTGGTATAACGTCTTGGGGTTTACCCGCATTTATCTCTTACTGCGAAAAGGTGGTAGCGGGGGTATAATGTCTTGGGGTTTACCTCATTTATACTCTTACCAGGAGAAGGTGGTAGCGGGGTATAATGTCTTGGGGTTTACCCGCGTTTATCTCTTACCACGGAGAAGGTGGTAAGCGAGGGGTATAATGTCTTGGGGTTTACCCTATTTATCTCTTACCTGGAGAAGGTGGTAGCGTCTTGGGGTTTACCCGCACTTATACTCTTACCTATCTCGGCGGCCGTGAAACAACACGTAGCACTACCGTGTCTTTTATAAAAATCGGAAATTTAACCCAGTACTACAAATAATGGGCATACAGTGGAATCCCGTCAACGTCGATGCGTCGAGTAACCTGACAAGACGGTAGGCCTCCAATGAGTCGCGACAGCGTAATAAAACATAATACTTGCACTCGAAGGCTATCACTGCGCGTATGCAATTCTCGATTAATCGAGCCAAATTACTTATCGAGGCACCGTAGAATAATTCTCGATTAACGACCAAAGTACTACGTCACGTGCGTTCTTTTCAAAGACTCGCTTTTATGAAAAACCCGAGATACTAACACGTAGTATCGAGGTGTGTCATTTTTCAAAGTAAGTTACTACACTTTTAGAAACCCGTTTCAAAGCTTGGAATCAAGTAACTTCAAATCTTACAATCTAAGCGACTTATGCTAATAATCCAAAATAGACAACTTTCTTAACCTTTCGTAAAGTCGTTATAACCAACTTCTCGTAAAGCGTTATAACCGCTTTATGGTTTTAGACAATTTCATTCTTTTATAATCGAGACTTATACTTAAAACCAAGTGTCACAAACTTTCAAATCAAGTTTCTTAACTTTCAAAATACTTGAGTCTATAAATCTTTAGAAAACAAGTAGCTTATACTTATAAATCCCAGTAACTCACACCTTTAAAACAAGTTACATCTGTTAAATCATGTCGTTTCTCCTCTTTTAAAACAATTAAGTAATCACTCCTTTGGCTCACAAAGTCATTAAAGCGACCATTAGGTTTTGGAACTAAGGCCTAGCCAAAGGTTTGGAAACCACTTACTTTTCAAGACTCCGTGTACTTTAAGCAAAATACTTTCACTCTTTAGAATCCAAACTCCACTAAGGCAATGGATTATACAACTTACAATTTAAACATCCAAGTACAATCAAGGAAGTACATAGAACAAATTCTATACTGGGCAATCGAGTACAACGAGGAATGGATCGTTTAAGGAGTAGAACTTACTTTCTTTATCTTAAGGAATCATGCTAGAAGGAGATAGTTCACATACCTTTTGGCTAAATCCACAAGCTAAGCGAATACGCGATGCGTAAATTGTCAACCTATAATGGTCTGACATGACTATCGATTCTAGTTTCTAGCATTAGAATAATACTAAATAAGCGATCTCTTATTACGGAAAATCGGGACACTTCCTTTGTTTCTACTTACTTTGCCACCTTTCAAGGCGAATACAATAACGACCGCCCGTTTAAGGCTCGAATCAACAACGAAACAAAGGGGATTACCGCCTTACAATCGTGTAAAATTCAGCCCGATTAATACGAAGTAGTTCCGTATTGAAGCGTTCTCGGCAACATAATCGACAATTCAAAGTCTTTTCCAATCCTTTTCCAATTCCAAGTTCTAAGGTCTAACATGTTATATAGTCATAAACAACTTGACTACAATTTCCTTCTTATACAACATCGACGACTTAAACTAATAATCGACTTAAATTGTAATCTTAAGGCTAACATGCTAGTTATCGGATTAGGGTTCGATAGTCGATACAACATCAAACTTCATACTATATAACTCGTGCTTGCTAAAATCCATAGCTCTGATGATAAGTAAGTCTTAACTACTAAAGCAGTGAAATTTATACCTTTATAAGCCTTAAAAATCCAAGATTCAAAGTCGCTCCTAGCAATTCTTAGCTCGCTTTCCTTATGTTCGATCCGCTTCAGCACTCGTAGAAGCCTATGAAGAACCCGTCTTGAGTTCGACTTGAAAGTTGAAGAACTCGTAAGTTTACGCCTTGCGACTAATACAGCGTCGTTTTGAAATCTTTCTATTGAGATATCCTTACAATACCCTTAGGGACATTGGGTTAAAGTCTTGTGAACAATGGAACAAAATTACAAAATTTTCTAGTGAGAGCTTAGCGAGCAGGAAGCGATTATGTGAAGAACAATGTGTGTGATTTTTTCTAAGTGTTAGAAGAGCTTGCACTAACTTAGTATATAAAACATATTGGAGGCTTATATTAACATGACTTGTGTGCTAGGATGAAGAAATTAATGCAAAGCCAAGTGAATGAGTTGACTTGGTGAATGATATCAGCTTTGAAGACTTGATCTTCCTTGATGGTAAATGACCATTTACCCTTACTATTTCGACCAAGACCGTGTGTGGGGTGCCGTGTCACCTCTCATTCGTCCATAAAATCTGTAACCTGCGTGGGCCCAAAGCGTAAAATTCTTGGTGGGCCCAGCGTGACCAAATCAGTAAACATAAATTTCCATAATGTTAATAAGTTCCATACTCTTCAAATAATGCATTTTGAGAATCGATTCTCAACAAAGAACATTTTCATTCAGGCGTCAGGAAGATTTTCATCGGAAAAAATTCTTCCTTTCGCAAATTTCCAAGTCTTGTGTTCCTTACGTACTTTCTCTTATACAAGTCACGGACTTACGGTGTAACATTCTTCCCCAGAAACATTAGTCCACGAATGTTCTTAGTCGATTGTCGAGGCTATACAAACTCCGCAATCTACATACTATGCTATCAATCAAAGCGCACAAGACCAGCGATGCCACATGGCGCCACAACATCGTAAACATAGCAATGGACCTTCCGATGCGTGGTCGCTTCCATAAAACTTCGAAGGTTCTGATCTTACCGAACACGGGATCTTGAGGTTCCTTTCTTTCCTAACTTGTCATACTTTCTCGTCTTTCAAACTTATCTAGTACCGTCTGACATCTGAATATTGTTTCTATTCTCGATCCTTGGAGTTACTATCAAACTTGGCCATTATGCTACTTGAATTTCCGCTAAGGCTCTTACCGGTCCTTACGATCGATTAGGTGGAGCGCGTCCACGAACTTCGTACAATGATCAACTAGACTTGGGCCTTGCACCCGTGACCACTATCGCATAGCGGGACTATTACCAGTGACGTCACCCATTCCATACTGTCGGTTGACGAAAGGAGTCCATAACCGATTCATCGTCACCGCCAACTTCTCATTCTTAGTGCGAAATAAATCTTTCTCTTATCTCAAGGTACTTCTCACCCTATCCTCGTTTACTAGAGGTTTGTCACATAAGCCAAAGTATTTCTACAGTGCATTCTTCCTATTGGTCTTACACATTGTTATGGGGCAATTCTGACTTGTGAACTCTACCTGACTATAGTCTCGATTCACTTACCATTCTTATCGACATTCTTAACTTTTCACTTTACTAATCAAAGTATTCCTACCTGCAGGTACTATCACTTACAACTTCTAGCAGCGGGGAAAACATATCGCTAGAACAAAATGTGAATCTAACAATGCGCGTATGATTGAAAGAATCGACATATACCTGTAACCCCGTGAGATGTTGCCTCACGATCTTGCCCGATGATCGCGTCATCTCTGCGGTTCGAAGGACGCGAACTATAAACTCCACGACCTCTACCACGGTGGTGATATCTGAACACCATGCAGGGGCGTGCATTTGTGGAGGAAAGGGAATCGACCATCGGCCTCGTAAGGTGAGCCACTCGCCGGTGCCACTTTCTAAAAGGACATACCCTCAGTATATGGCGGACGGCCACAACAAAAACAAACACATGTGCCATGCGGCACTTCCCGAATAGCGCTTACATCCCAAACAACTTTGAGGAATAGGTGGCCTCGGCCAGAAAGTCCTCTGCCTGCGAGAACCTCGACCCACGGAGCTTGGACCGGCTCCTAAATACCTTGTGAGTCGATCTCCACTGTGGCTGCGGGGTATGTCTTTGGGTGGTGGGACGAATATCTCACTCATTCTTGAGGCGACTCATCCAAAACTCAGGATAACCAACCGGTCCTAGCCTCTTCTGTGATCTCCACGTTGGCCTCTGCCTCTGCACACATGCATGTCTTGGCGAATAACCTCTCTTGAAGAAAGCTGTACGCTATCTTAGTCAATAACATAACCGCTTCCCCTGACCTATAGTCTTCTCCTAAGCGAGCTGGAGGCTCAGTCTTTGAGACCTCAAAACTGGCGAGAAGAACTCGTAGTGGCACGACATCAGGTATACCACAGGCATAAGCCTATCAACTCCTGAGTCGACTAGTAGCTCTGCTACTCATTTGCCTGCAGGCGGCTGTTGCCCTCGTGGAGCATGTTGTAACATGGCTAAATTGCGTCGAGAGGAATTATCTTACTAACATGACTCATGGCACGATCTTAGAGTGAGAAGAATAGAAACCAACTCTAAATGTCCTGTAGCCTCTGTTTATGGGTGTGGCGCGCAACACGCTAATCAGACTCTACTAGACACGGTATGTAGACACTCAGGGTGTTGCTTTAATACCACTCTGTCACGCCGAACCACGGGCAGTGGTAGTGCCTACACAGGCACCTTACATCTTAACAACTAAGTAAATGGAAATTAAATAACACCTTTTTTCAAAACCAGCATCGTCTGAGGCATGGCAAACAGAAATTTGTCATAATATACATAAACAAAGACACTATCTTATACATGAGTCGATCCATATGAATCTGGACCTCAAGAGTTATCTTGAACTAGGGCGGGATCTGGCCCGCGCCGTACCATAAGCGTACAAAGCACATCTTGAAAGATCTATGCGAAAAGATAAACTCACGAGCGGATGGAGCTATCCAAAACTACGGCGGTCGCATACTGCGGATCACCAAGCTGCGTACCTAAACTGCGGCGTGACGCGGCCCCGAAAGGAAGTCGATGCGAAGAATGTACCAAGTATGTGAAGGTGAAAAATGCGTAATGAAATCATAGCGGTCTAACAAAGCAGGAGACATGTATGATAGCGACCTACGATTACCTGATACATAAGCGATCATATCAAGTCGGGGGCGCGTGCCTCAAATCATTACTAAAATATAACCATGGGTCTCGCGCCCGTAATATCAATCGTGCAGTGGAATCGCCGCCCTTTGCGCGATCCGTGATATAATATAACACGATAGGCATACATGAACACGAAGTCTCACTGTGTCCTAAAGCATGCGGGCAGTAGGAAAGCGGCGGTGGTATAGCGTCTTGGGGTTTACCCGCCGTTATACTCTTACCTGGAGAAGGTGGTAAGCGTAGGGTATAATGTCTTGGGGTTTACCCGCCGTTTATACTCTTACCTGGAGAAGGTGGTAAAGCGAGGTATAATGTCTTGGGGTTTACCGCGTTTATACTCTTACCAGAGAAGGTGGTAGCGGGGTATAATGTCTTGGGGTTTACCCGCGTTTATACTCTTACTGGAGAAGGTGGTAAAGCGTCTTGGGGTTTACCCCGCTTATCTCTTACCACTATCTCAGCGGTGATCGAGCAACACGTAAGCACTACCGTGTCTTTTATAAAAATCAGGAATTTAACGAGTACTACGTATAGCGGGCGTGCGTGGAATCGCGTCATTTGTCGATGCGTCGAGTAACTACAACAAGGCGGTAGGCCTCGGCCAGAGTCGCGGCAGCGTAACAAAACATAATACTTGCACTCGAGGCTATCACGCGCTGCGTAGGCAATTCTCGATTAATCGAGCCAAAGTACTTATCAAGGCACGCGTAGAATAATTCTCGATTAACCAAGCGGTACTACGTGCGTGCATTCTTTTCAAAGACTTTTTTATGAAAAACCCGAGATACTAACACGTAGTAACAAGGTGTGTCTATTTTTCAAAGTAAGTTACTACACTTTTAGAAACTCATTTCAAGCTTGGAATCAAGTAACTTCAAATCTTGCGATCTAGGCGACTTATGCTAATAATCAAAATAGACAACTTTCTTAACCTTGTAAAGCCGTTATAACCAACTTCCCATAAAGCGTTATAACCGCTTTATGGTTTTAGACAATTTCATTCTTTTATAATCAAGAGACTTAGACTTAAAACCAAGTGTCACAAACTTTCAAATCAAGTTTCTTAACTTTCAAAATACTTGAGTCTCTAAATCTTTAGAAAGCAAGTAGCTTATACTTATAAATCCCAGTAACTCACACGCTTTAAAACAAGTTACATCTCTTAAATCATGTCGTTTCTCCTCTTTTAAAACAATTAAGTAAATCGCTCATTTGACTCACAAAGTCATTAAAGCGACCATTAGGTTTTGGAACTAAGGCCTAGCCAAAAGGTTTGAAACCCTTCTTTTCAAGACTCCGTGTACTTTAAGCAAAATACTTTCACTCTTAAGAATCCAAACTCCACTAAGGCAATGGATTATACAACTTACAATATAAACATCAAAGTACAATCAAGGAAGTACATAGAACAAATTCTATACTAGGCAATCCAAGTACAACTAAGGAATGGATCATTTAAGGAGTAGAACTTACTTTCTTTATCTTAGGAATCATCTTTAGAAGAGGAGATAGTTCGCATACTTTTGGCTAAATCCACAAGCTAAGCGAATCGCGTCACGTAAATTGTCAACCTATAATGGTCATGACATGACTATCGATTCTAGTTTCTAACGTAGAATAATACTAAGTAAGCGATCTCTTATTCTCACGGAAAATCGGGCGTACTTCCTTTGTTTCTACTTACTTTGCCACCTTTTTCAAGGCGAATACAATAACGACACGCCATATTTAAGGCTCGAATCAACAACCAAACAAAGGGGATTACCGCCTTACGATGCGTGTAAAATTCGCCATGATTAATCTGAAGTAGTTCGTATTGAAGCCGTTCTCGACCAATGACATAATCGACAATTCAAGTCTTTTCCAATCCTTTTCCAATTCCAAGTTCTAAGGTCTAACATGTTATATAGTCATAAACAACCCAGCAACTACAATTTCCTTCTTATACAACATCGACGACTTAAACTAATAATCGACTTGAATTGTAATCTTAAAACTAACATGCTAGTTTTGGATTAGGGTTCGATAGTCGATACAACTTATCAAACTTCATACTATATAACTCATGCTTGCTAAAATCCATAGCTTCTGATGATAAGTAAGTCTTAACTACTAAAGCGATAAAATTTATACCTTTATAAGCCCTTAAAAATCCAAGATTCAAAGTTGCTCTAGCAATTCTTTGCTCGCTTTCCTTATGTTCGATCCGCTTAGCACTCGTAGAAGCCTATGAAGAACCCGTCTTGAAGTTCCAACTTCAAAGTTGAAGAACTCGTAAGTTTCGCCTTGCGACTAATACAGCGTCGTTTTTACGAAATATTTCTATTGAGATATCCTTACAATACCCTTAGGGACATTGGGTTAAAGTCTTGTGAACAATGGAACAAAATTACAAAATTTTCTAGTGAGAGCTTAGCGGGCAGAAGCGACTATGTGATGAACAATGTGTGTGATTTTTCTAAGTGTTAGAAGAGCTTGTCTTGCACTAGCTTAGTATATAAAACATATTGGAGGCTTAGATTAACACTGCTTGTGCTAGGATGAAGAGAAATTAAAGCAAAGCCAAGTGGACAAGTTGACTTGGTCAACAATATCAAGCTTTGAAGACTTGATCTTCCTTGATGGTAAATGACCATTTTACCCCTTACTATTTCGACCAAGACCATGTGTGGGGGTGCCGTGTCGCCTCTCATTCGTCCATAAAATTATGTAACCTCGTGGGCCATAAGCGTAAAATTCCTCGGGTGGGCCAGCGTGACCAAATCCGTAAACATAAATTTCCATAATGTTAATAATTTCCATACTCTTCAAATAATGCATTTTGAGAATCCAATTCTCAACAACGAACATTTTTCCTTTCCGACGTCCGGAAGATTTTCTGTCGGAAAAAAATTCTTTCTTTCGCACAAATTTCCAAGTCTTGTTTTCCTTACGTACTTTCTCTTATACAAGTCCTGGACTTACGGGGTGTAACATTTAAATCCGATGGCCTTTAACGACTTCAATTTTGTGACCAATGTGAATTGGGCGGTTCGAACACGTTGTCTCGGCGTGAAGTGAGGATGTTCTGGCGGGGTGTGATAGCGCGTGTTCATAAACTTGAAGGTCGCTTCCCGATACTACAAGATCGATTAGAAGCAATCAGGGCTACGATCCGAGGCGGTTCCGTAAGCGAAAGTTGGTGAGCATTCTAGATTCAAGTCACTCGATGTTGATTCATTAACACTCTATCTAACCGACCAAATTGAGCCATTCGTCAGTGTAGAAGGATCCGTAGAAGGTGTCCTCGAGCAGTGAGCCATTCTGAATTCTCAGGGTCCCTAAGTGCATAAGGCGTGAGTGGAGGACCAGCGACCTTGTCTTGAGGGTAGCAATAAGTATTAAAGTCTCAATGATCATCGAGGCATGACAATACGTGCCCGTCTTTGGTGAGATGATGCCAAAGTTTCCTTCTTTCGGAATGTTATAGGCGGGATACACAAGCGTGTGAGGAAGGACACTTGAGATATGCTACACCGTGCTTGCACATGGATATGTTGAGAGTCCATTCCAAGCACATCACAACTAACTCTGGAGGGGTCCCATAGTACTAGCATTCTTCCGCCATCAATGAAATCTATGTTGGAGTAAAATTTCCAAGCAAGGAACCTTTGAGAAGTGAAAGATTCCATCAGTGCTCGGTTGAATTTAGTTTCTATTAAGCAAACTAATGCCACATCATGTTGTTTTGCTAGTGTTATACCCCGTAGTTGCAGGGTATGTATGTGAGGACGTACGTACGAGAGTACGGCAGCAATTTTGAAAAGAAAGAAAGATGTGAGTTTTCGACGGAAAAGTTTCCGGTTATTTGTGAAGAAAAAGGTTCGTTAATAGGAATTGGATTCCCAGATTTGGTATTTGGACTTCATAGATTATATTAGAATTTTGAGATTTTATTTTCGGAAATGGTCACGTGGGGCCCACGGGAGAAATTCTGGTTTTGTGGGCCCAGCTTTGTTTTGAGATTTTGGCCATTGTGGATATTTTTGAAATCGTTTTATGAGGGCGATAGGAGGGTGACACGTGTCACCCCGCCTAGAGTAACGGCGAAGTTACCTTTGTACCTTGCCGGTTAGAGTCGTTTTCGGCGAAGCGTTTTCGTAACTTGCGAAGGAAAATTCGGCTATGTCGTTTTGTATTTTGCGGATTTTTCCGGCGGCGGAACATTTTGGGCCACAAGAGGTGACAACTTGTCACCCTCAGTGGGCAGCAAGTCGGTTTGGCCTTGGCGATTGGTGCCTTGTTGTGGCATTGTTTTGTGCGATGTTTTTGTGCAATGTTTTGTGGCATGTTTTGTGGAGTAGGGGTTAGGGTGCACTTGGCTTGATCTTGGCCTTACACTTGCCTTACACTTGGAAGGATCTTGGCCACTTGGTTGGCCTTTGGTTTTGCTATAAATACCCACAAGTGTGAAGACTTCATCCGTTCAAAAACTTCCAAGTCTTGAAACCCTCTCCTCCCTTTGTGAGCTCTTGGCGAGAGCCTCCTCTCCCTTTTAGGTGTGGCCTTTGGCGAGGGTTCTCCTCCTCCCTTTGTGGTGCCTTGGCGTGGTACCCCACTGCCTAGTTGTTTTAGTATAATACCATCTTGTGGTATTGAAATACTTCTCTAGTATTGTTATAATGCCCAAAATACCTTAGCCTTTACCTTGTTGTATTCCAAAAGTTACCTCATCACGTAGAGCAGGAAATACTACATTTTGTCCTTTTAGTCTCAAGCCAGAAACCCTAAGGAAATCTTCGTAGTTGGTTGAAGTATTTTGAGTAGAAGTTGGTTAGAACTTCTAAGGGTTGTTTGGAGGCGGATTGGAGCGCCGGAGTAGGAGCTAAACCTTGCTCAGGATCGACATTATAACTTGGATAATTTTGGGCTTATCGAGGTAAATATTCTTGTCCCCTTATTGTAATTGGAGATTACATGTTGTAGGAATATATAGTTGAAGTATACCATATGTAGAATTATACTTAGTATTCGGCAATGTCTTTTGACTTAAGCCTGAAGAACTGAACTGAACTGTATTTACATAGGACTGTATTGCAGTAGACTTGTGTAGTATTACTGAGTAGAATTGTACACGTCCGGTTAGACGTGTAAACCCACACTGGTTGGCTTGGTGGCGGCCTCGATAGAGGAGGAGATTTCTGTTGTTGCGGGGAGAGTCTTTGAATTTTATTTAGAAAGATAGAAACTTGTGTTTTGGGGTTAATAGGCGTTTGTGACCTTTATAGGTGAAAGTACTAAGAGTAGCGTATTACTCGAGGAGTGGAAAGAAATTTAGCAAGGTTGTAGTACTTGGAGCATTTTGCTTATTGTCGATAAATCGTCGAGGTATGTGAACTTCTTTCTATCTTTTCTAGCATGATTGTTGTGAACTATGTAGTACGGTAGACGTACATGTGCTAAGTGATTTGGTTGGTTTAAAACATAGGGTGTTATAATAGCTTTATGGGAAGTTAGTTATAACGACCTTATGTAGTGAAAATGGTTTCTTGATGTTAGAAGTTAAGAGACTTGATCTTATAAGATAAGAGACTTAACTTATTTGTTTTAATGTGGATGTTGTGTGAAACCTCATTCGTGAGTAATGAGTACTTGGTTTTAAAGGGATAATGTTTCTTGATTTGAAATCGAATGTGTATCGACAGACCGCTGCGGCGTTAATAAAGGAAAATGTATTGAATAATGATGTGTTGTATTAAAACGGTGAAACCTCCATCTGCGTAGAAGCTAAGATGAGACAAAATGATATTACATTTTCTAGATCATGATTTCTTTGTAATAAGATCGTTATAAACAAGAATAAACTACTCACATATATGACATATGTTACTCAATTGTTCTAAAAAGGAATCAAGTGATTAAGTTTGGGAACTATGAAACCATTTGAAAATGAGAAGCTTGAGTAATTGAAACTAGGCAAACTGGAACTTAGGAAAAGAATTGTTATACCCCGTAGTTCCAGGGTATATAGGTGAGGATGTACGTGCGAGATTACGACAGAAATTTTGGAAAGAAAGAAAGATGTGATTTTTCGACGGAAAAGTTTAGGTTTTGTGAAGAAAAAGGTTCGTTAATGGAATTGGATTCCAGTTTGGTATCGGACTTCTTAGAATATTTGAGAATTATGGAATTTTATTTCGAGAAATGGTCACGTGGGGCCACGGGTGAAATTCTGGTTTTGTGGGGCGCTTAGTTTTTGAGATTTTGGCCATTATGGATATTTTGGGAGATGAAATATTTTGGGCCAGTAGGAGGCGACACGTGTCACCCCACAGGTGGCCATGGCGAAATTAGCTGAGCAGTGGCAAGACAGTGGCGAGTCTTGCTAGATATTTTGTGTGGACAAGTGGCTTGTGGGTCCACCACGCTTGTCCCAAATCTCAACCACACACTTGCCTTCGTCCTATCCCTTGGTTGTCTATATATGCACCCTTAGTTGATGAAATCTTCCATGCTTAGACATTTGAAGACTTGAAAAACCCTCATACTCCTTGACACAGAGCTCTCGGTTTTGCCCCGTTTCTTGAGCAAAATTTGTCCAACAATTCTTAAACTCTCAAGTGTTCTTCCCTAAGGTGTTAGGAAGATTGTGTACCAAGAGTTGGAAAAGATTTCACACCACAGCCTTGAAGGGATGCCTTGGCGAAAGTTGTCATCTTGAAACCACAAGTGTTCTTCACTTTTGGAGTTGAATCTTGAAGAGAAGTTGGTTAGGAGCTTACATGGAGTTGCTTGTAGCGGATTGGGCGTAAAGATTTGGAGCTAAGACTTGCTTGGGCGACTTTAAGAACTTGGATATTTTTGGGCTATTTGAGGTAGTGGAACTTAAACCTCTTTTGTGAATTGGTTGTTATACATATATTATAAGTATATTATGGATTATATAATATATGGAGTAAGTTTGGAAGAGTTGGATCTTGTTAACTTGTTAAAAGAAAAGTTGGCCGTTTGCCATTAAAATGGTAAGCGTATCTTACTTGCTAAGAAGCTAATAACAAACTATAACTTATATTAAGAATGGAAATATAAGTTGGATGACTAATGAGTAATTTGGATAAGTAAAATGGACAAAGTTGGCCAGGACTGACTTAATGTGTATTTACTTTGAATTTGTATTTACTTTGGACCGTATTTACTTTGGTTTGTATTTACATTGAATTTGTATTTACATTTACATTAAGGAAGATTTTCAATCGCGTTCCATTTAGGCGTGTGATCCCTTTTTAATTATTGTATTGTTATGAAGGCGTGATAGTAAACGCGTTCTGGTTGGCGCGTAATCCTCTTTTACTTATTGTTGTTATGGGCGTGATAGTAAACGCGTTACCGTTTGGGCGTGTAATCCATTCTTTATGTTGTTTAATTATTCGCCTTATATATATATGGTATATATATTACGGTTATTCGGGCCTTGGTAAAAGATGGAAAAGTGAGTATAAGCGGAAGTCTTTATAGAAATTTCCGTAGATTTTGAGGGCTTTTTATTGGTATAAGTCTTGATGATAAGAAAAGTTTGATAGGAGTACCATGACCATTTTAGGAGTGGAGTACTACGTGTGGCGTGATCTACTTGGCTTAAGGAGTAGTGAAGCGGGTTGAAGTACTTGGGCGTTTTGCTTATTGTCGATAAATCGTCGCGAGGTATGTGAACCTCTTCCTATCTTTTCTAGCATGATTGTTGTGAACTATGTAGTGCGGTAGGCGTACGTGTGCTAAGTGATTTGGTTGGTTTAAAACATAGGGTGTTATAATAGCTTTATGGGAAGTTAGTTATAACGACGCATGTAGTGAAAATGGTTTCTTGATGTTAGAAGTTAAGAGACTTGATCTTATAAGATAAGAGACTTAACTTATTTGTTTTAATGTGGATGTTTGTGTGAAACCTCATTCGTGAGTAATGAGTACTTGGTTTTAAAGGGATAATGTTTCTTGATTTGGGAATCGAGAATGTGTATCGACAGAGACCATTGCGGCGTTAATAAAGGAAAATGTATTGAATAATGATGTGTTGTATTAAAACGGTGAAACCTCATCTGCATAGAAGCTAAGATGAGACAAAATGATATTACATTTTCTAGATCATGCATTTCTTTGTAATAAGATCGTTATAAACAAAGAATAAACTACTACATATATGACATATGTTACTCGATTGTTTTAAAAGAGATTAAGACTATGAGTTATGAAACCTTTCTAAAATAAGTGACTTGAGCATTTGAAAATGAGAAGCTTGAGTAATTGAAACTAGGCAAGCTGGAACTTAGGAAAAGAATGTTGTTACTTGATTTTGAAAAGGAATGTGGGTTAGTCGTTCTAATACTATGGGTATAGGGTGACTTTTATAAAAGTAATGGATCTCTTTTAAAGAACTTAACGTATGTAGTACTTTGGGGTTAAAGCCGGACTTTGGCGTAAAATGAAAGTACTTTGAGTTGTGTGAAACTTGCCTATGCTTGTTGTTGTGAAACTTGCCTATGCTTGTTGTTGTGAAACTTGCCTATCTTGTGATGATAGCCTTTGTTGTGCAAGTGTGGTATTTACGTATTCTGGCGTCTCTCGATAGAGGCGGTCGACTTATTGAGAACTTACTTAGGCGTCTTTGGCGGTGATGGAGAATTCCACGGGTATGTTTCCATTTTGATTCTTGTCTTGTTGTTGATGTCACATGGGCGTATCTGCCGTCTGCGATTAGGGCATGCGACGTGCGGCCGAGTTGATTACGATATATTGTTATTGTGGTTACATGGACATGTCTGCGAGGTAAATCAGGGGCATGTGGCGTGCGGCGGGGTTGATCACGATATATTATTGTTGATGTCACGTGGGCGTGTCTACTGCGAGGTAAATTAGGGGCATGTGGCCATGGGGCATTGGTATTATTGTTGCATCATGGACATGTCTGCCGTCTGAGAATTAGGGGCATGCGGCCGTGATGCGAACATGATTGATGTTGTGGGCGTAAGACCCGTAGTTATATTTGAGTGATGACTTGAGGCGTGAGTCACATTGGACATATTTGCTTTTATGTTGTGAGCGTAGTTGGTTATCATCATGTCTCTCTGCTTTATATAGACTAGTATGATTTCATTCTGATATTTTCTGATTTCACATACTTAGTACTGTTATCTTGACCTCGCCTTGAAGTGCGTTCATCTGCGGTAAGTACATCGATCGTGGATCCTCGCTCTTAGGATCTCGATTCAGCGTTTTGGGAAGCTCCGTTTCTCAGGAGGCTTATCTTTTGGTATGTGTTCCACTGAGTTGTAGGTTCTTGTACATTCGAGGGTATGGCGGGCCACAATCGTCATAGTTGTTGTAAATCTTAAGTGCATAATCTTGTTGTGGCGGGGTTTGTAAAAGGGATTAAGCATTCGTTTTGAAAGAGTTGTATTTATTATGTTATTGGAAGGTGCTTAGTTGGGTTGCTTTGTTTTATGTTCATATATCATTTCTTGTTTAAGTTTTATTTTCATTTGGTTTTCTCGATGATTGTATCACTAGGGTGCGGGATAAGGCACGATGCGGGCCGGGCAGTCGTTACAAAAGTGGTATCGAGCGATTAATCCTCGGAAAGTGTCTGAACCGTGTCTAGTAGAGTCTTGATTATCGATGTGTTGTGCACCACGTCTATAATCGGGAGGCTGAGACATTTAGGATTAGTTTCCATTCTTCTCATTAGAGATCGTGCCTTAGATTTGTGTTGTAAGTTGGACCCTGCGGCGTATCTCGTTTTACGATTATGCCTCGCTCAGGCAGCGAGCCACGAAGGGCAAGACAGCGAGGAACGCTAGTGAGATCTGAGAGATGCGAGCGCGAGGCCAGAGCGATGCACGAGGTTGTGCTTGAGCGGCGGGTTTTGTAGCGCCCTTGGCCCAGTGAGGTTAAGCGCGGCAATAGGCTGCTGAGACGCGATACACGAGCCTCAGTCCGATGCAGAGGCGAGAGGAGATGGGTTATAAGAGATAGCGATTCTTTGGCGAGTCGTGGCGAATATGAGGATAGGCTGGATCGGCGATTCAGTTCGATGCTGATGGTTCGCCCCGGCGAATAGTTTGAGGCTACGGGACTTTACGAGTTGTAGCGCGAGTTTTATGGGTGAGGCACGAGGATGATCGCGAGGAGTTCATCCGGCGATTCTGGATCGTCACGGGTGATCGAGCTTGAGACCGAGTCGTGACCTTTGGTTCGCGTCAGTGCGTGATCTGCATGATCGATTGGTTTGATTCATAGGAGCTTTCGGGAGAGCATGCACTCGGCGGTATGGGATGAGTTTTGGGCGTTCCTCGCGCCTGCCTCGCGAATGAGAGAACGCGGTAAACAATTTTGATGCTTAAACAGGCGGGCGTGCGGTTGGGAGTACAATGTGAGTTCGACTCATTGGCGATGCGTCAGCGTTGGTAGCTAGTATGGAGGATCGAGTGCCGATATGTTCTGAGGCTCGATGATTACATGTCGAGGCATGTTCGGAGTAGCTCTTGGCGGGCATGGACATTGCCGCGTGCGAACTCATCTTTGGGATGTGAGGCACGGAGAGGTCGGCGGAATGACGAATCGTGAAGAGGGCGAGAACAAGGTCGCTTTGGTGACTTTCGGCGGACCGCCTCGGCATACTAGTTTTGTACCTCGCGGTGCAGTGGTCCTCGCGACCTTGAGTATTCGGGGCGGTCGGGGCTCGAGGTTGAGTTTCGAGGAAGTAAGTGTTGGCGGAATCGGTCACCCTACCTCGGTGTGGTCGATGTGGTAGACGCGTTTGAAGTGTCGTGGTGCGAGGAGCTTGTTATTTTTGCGGCCAGCGGGGCCATTTGCGAGAACTGTCCGACCAAGGGTATACGGATGTTACGACTCGACCTACGGATCGATGGTGGTTCATCGCGCCTACTCTGATTATGCGCCTGCGAGTGGGCTATGATTAGAGTGGAAGCGGTAGCTTGGTATATCATAACCCTCTAGAGTTTGGTTTGCGCGATATGATGATCTTATTATTGTGTGCTATATGCGGATAGCGTTGTGTTATTTGTAAGTTAGAAAACATGGTTAGTTGGAAGGATAAGTGTGGGGGCATGGAAAGTGTGAACCTTAGAGTTTTATCGTGGAGACCTTAGAGGCGAGGCCGTCTTGAGTGGGTGATTTCACGGTTGGTCTTTGGAGTGTACTTGGTATGCGGGGAAATATTGTGGGATAATTACATGGGTAGTGTGAGATGGAAGTGGTAGCTTTCATGGCGTGAATTAGTAAGATTGTTAGGATCGGGAACAAGAGTTGGCGCGTTTAGGGAGTCGGGTTGAGGGCCATTTGCGGGTCAACCCGCGGCCAATATTGAGGTGGGGTCGATTCGGCTGGTCGCCGGTGGTAGGGTCGCGAGGGTGCTAGGACGAGTTTAGGTAACCATCGTGCGAGTTCGTGGATCGTTGACGGAATCGGATCGTGAAGGCGGGAATGGCCTTAGAGTAAATTGAAGCTAGTGGGAGTTGTTGTAAGATTAGAAATGATTCCTCGTTGGCTTGGATTTGAGTTTTGCGCACATGTTATATTACGGCCATTGGTGGCGTGATCGGTTTGTAAGTATAGTAGTGAAGACTATCTGAGCACAAATGCGTTTGGAGACTTAGAATGAACATTCGGGACGAATGTTTCTAAGAGGAAGAATGTTATACCGTAGTTCAGGGTATATAGGTGAGGATATGCGTGCGAGATTCTGAGAAATTTTGGAAAGAAAGAAAGATGTGATTTTTCGCGGAAAAGTTTAGGTTTTGTGAAGAAAAGGTTCGTTAATGGGGTGGATTCCCGATTTGGTGTCGGACTTCTTAGAATATTTGAGAATTATGGAATTTTATTTCGAGGAAATGGTCACGTGGGGCCACGGGTGAAATTCTGGTTTTGTGGGGCAGCTTAGTTTTGAGATTTTGGCCATTATGGATATTTTGGAGATGAAATATTTTGGGCCAGTAGGAGGCGACACGTGTCACCCCAGGTGGCCATAGAAATTAGCTAGAGCAGTGGCAAGACAGTGGCGAGTCTTGCTAGATATTTTGTGTGGACAAGTGGCTTGTGGGTCCACCACACTTGTCCCCAATCTCAACCACGCACTTGCCTTCATCCTATCCTTGGTTGTCCTATATATGCACCCTTAGTTGATGAAATCTTCCACTTAGACATTTGAAGACTTGAAAAACCCTCATTCTCCGCTTGACCTAGAGCTCTCGGTTTGCCCCATTTCTTGAGCAAAATTTGTCCAACAATTCTTAAACTCTCAAGTGTTCTTCCTAAGGTGTTAGGAAGATTGTGTACCAAGAGTTGGAAAAGATTTCACACCACAGCCTTGAAGGGATGCCTTGGCGAAAGTTGTCATCTTGAAACCCTAAGTGTTCTTCACTTTTTGGAGTTGAATCTTGAAGAGAAGTTGGTTAGGAGCTTACATGGGTTGCTTGTGGCCAGTTGGGCGTAAAGATTTGGAGCTAAGACTTGCTTGGGGCGACTTTAAGAACTTGGATATTTTGGGCTATTTGAGGTAGTGGAACTTAAACCTCTTTGTGAATTGGTTGTTATACATATATTATAAGTATATTATGGATTATATAATATATGGAGTAAGTTTGGAAGAGTTGGATCTTGTTAACTTGTTAAAAGAAAGGATTGGCGTTTGCCATTAAAATGGTAAGCGTATCTTACTTGCTAAGAAGCTAATAACAAAGTAACTATAACTTATATTAAGAATGGAAATATAAGTTGGATGACTAATAGTAATTTGGATAAGTAAAATGGACAAAGTTGGCCAGGACTGACTTAATTGTATTTACTTTGGGTGTATTTACTTTGGAGTATTTACTTTGGTTTGTATTTACATTGAATTTGTATTTACATTTACATTAAGGAAGATTTTCAATCGCGTTCCGTTTGGGCGTGTGATCCCACTTTTAATTATTGTATTGTTATGAAGGCGTGATAGTAAACGCGTTAGGTTGGCGCGTAATCCATCTTTTACTTATTGTTGTTATGGGCGTGATAGTAAACGCGTTACCGTTTGGGCGTGTAATCCCTTCTTTATGTTGTTTAATTATTCGCCTTATATATATATATGGTATATATATTCACGGTTATTAGACCTTGGTAAAAGATGGAAAAGTGAGTATAAGCGGGAAGTCTTTGAGAAATTTCGTAGATTTTGAGGGCTTTTTATTGGTATAAGTCTTGAATGATAAGAAAAGTTTGATAGAAGTACCATGACCATTTTAGGAGTGGAGTACTACGTGTGGCGTGATCTACTTGGCAGGAGTAGCGGCGGGTTGAAGTACTTGGGCGTTTTGCTTATTGTCGATAAATCGTCGCGAGGTATGTGAACCTCTTCCTATCTTTTCTAGCATGATTGTTGTGAACTATGTGAAATGCGGTAGGCGTACATGTGCTAAGTGATTTGGTTGGTTTAAAACATAGGGTGTTATAATAGCTTTATGGGAAGTTAGTTATAACGACCTTATGTAGTGAAAATGGTTTCTTGATGTTAGAAGTTAAGAGACTTGATCTTATAAGATAAGAGACTTAACTTATTTGTTTTAATGTGGATGTTTGTGTGAAACCTCATTCGTGAGTAATGAGTACTTGGTTTTAAAGGGATAATGTTTCTTGATTTGGGAATCGGAATGTGTATCGACAGGACCATTGCGGCGTTAATAAAGGAAAATGTATTGAATAATGATGTGTTGTATTAAAACCGGTAGAAACCTCATCTGCATAGAAGCTAGATAAGACAAAATGATATTACATTTTCTAGATCATGATTTCTTTGTAATAAGATCGTTATAAACAAAGAATAAACTACTCACATATATGACATATGTTACTCGATTGTTTTAAAAGAGATTAAGACTATGAGTTATGAAACCTTTCTAAAATAAGTGACTTGAGCATTTGAAAATGAGAAGCTTGAGTAATTGAAACTAGGCAAAGCGGAACTTAGGAAAAGAATGTTGTTACTTGATTTTGAAAAGGAATGTGGGTTGGTCATTCTAATACTATGGGTATAGGGTGACTTTTATAAAAGTAATGGATCTCTTTTAAAAGAACTTAGCGTATGTAGTACTTTGGGGTTAAAGCCGGACTTTGGCGTAAAATGAAAGTACTTTGAGTTGTGTGAAACTTGCCTATGCTTGTTGTTGTGAAACTTGCCTATGCTTGTTGTTGTGAAACTTGCCTATGCTTGTGATGATAGCCTTTGTTGTGCAAGTGTGGTATTTACGTATTCTGGCGTCTCTCGATAGAGGCGGTCGACTTATTGAGAACTTACTTAGGCGTCTTTGGCGGTGATGGAGAATTCCGCGGGTATGTTTCCATTTTGATTCTTGTCTTGTTGTTGATGTCACGTGGGCGTATCTGCCGTCACGATGTTAGGGGCATGCGACCGTGCGGCGGTTGATTACCGATATATTGTTATTGTGGTTACATGGACATGTCTGCAGGTAGAATTCGGGGCATGTGGCGTGCGGCGGGGTTGATCACGATATATTATTGTTGATGTCACGTGGGCGTGTCTGCGAGGTAAATTAGGGGGCATGTGGCCATGGGGCATTGGTATTATTGTTGCATCATGGACATGTCTGCCGTCTGAGAATTCGGGGCATGCGGCCGTGATGCGAACATGATTGATGTTGTGGGCGTAAGACCCGTAGTTATATTTGAGTGATGACTTGAGGCGTGAGTCACATTTGGACATGTTGCTTTTATGTTGTGAAGCTGTAGTTGGTTATCATACATGTCTCTGCTTTATATAGACTAGTATGATTTCATTCTGATATTTTCTGATTTCACATACTTGGTACTGTTGTCTTGACCTCCTTGAGCTGCGTTCATCTGCGGTGAAGTGCGTCGATCGTGGATCCTCGCTCTTAGGATCTCGGTTCGGCGTTTTGGGAAGCTCCGTTTCTCGGAGGCTTATCTTTTAGTATGTGTTCCTGAGTTGTAGGTTCTTGTACATTCGAGGGTATGGCGAACACTGTCCGTCATAGTTGTTGTAAATCTTAAGTGCAGTAGTCTTGTTGTGGCGGGGTTTGTAAAGGGATTAAAGCTATTCGTTTTGAAAGAGTTGTATTTATTATGTTATTGGAAGGTAAGTTGGGTTGCTTTGTTTATGTTCATATATCTGTTTCTTGTTTAAGTTTTATTTTCCATTTGGTTTTCTCGATGATTGTATCACTAGGGTGCGGGATAAGGCACGATGCTTGGGCCGGGCAGATCGTTACAAGAATGTTGTTACTTGATTTTGAAAAGGAAGGTGGGTTGGTCATTCTAATACTACGGGTATCGGGTGACTTTTATAAAAGTAATGGATCTCTTTTAAGCAGAACTTAACGTATGTAGTACCTTGGGGTTAAAAACCGGACTTTGGCGTAAAATGAAAGTACTTTGAGTTGTTGTGAAACTTGCTATGCTTGTTGTTGTGAAACTTGCCTATGCTTGTGATGATAGCCTTTGTTGTGCAAGTGTGGTATTTACGTATTCTGGCGTCTCGATAGAGGCGGTCGACTTGATGAGAACTTACTTGGGCGTCTTTGGCGGTGATGGAGAATTCCGCGGGTATGTTTCCATTTTGATTCTTGTCTTGTTGATGATGTCACGTGGGCGTGTCTGCAGGAGTAAATTAGGGGCATGCGGCCATGCGGTCGGGTTGATTACCGATATATTGTTATTGTGGTTACATGGACATGTCTACACGAGGTAGAATTCAGGGGGCATGTGGCGTGCGGCGGGGTTGATCACGGTATATTATTGTTGATGTCACATGGGCGTGTCTGAGGTAAATTAGGGCATGTGGCCGTGGGGCATTGGTATTATTGTTGCATCATGGACATGTCTGCCGTCTGAGTAGGGGCATGCGGCCGTGGCGAACATGATTGATGTTGTGGGCGTGGTGCATCACGACGACGGGGCCGTGGTGGTGCCTTACCGGGCACCAGTAGACATACGTCAGTGTCAGTGGAACAAACACTGACCGTATGAGATAGCAGTATAAAACAATAATCTGTGAAAACTTGCCTTTCGGCATATATATAAATGACAACTTTTAACATGAGCAGTTTAATCCTTTTTACAAACCATGCCTGGCGATTACTCTGGACCTCACAGAATGATATGACAACAATGGCGGGGCGGGGCCGCCAAACCCACGAATGTAAACACTTACTACGACGAGGACTACGCGTGATAAGCCTCGTGGCGGAGCTTCCCAAAGCTGATGTGACCACGAGCTAGGATCGGCGGCGGTGTACCTCGACTGCGGCGTGAGCGGCCCCGAAGAAGTCGATCTGGCAGTGCAGTATGTGAAACTAAAAATCGCAAATGAAATCATAATAGTCTATAAAGCGAGAGACATGTATGATGACCAAACTACGATTTTACAATAACTAGCGATCGTATCAAGTCGAGGACTCGCGCCTAGTCATCACGAAAGAACATAACGATGGGTCTCGCCATGACATCAATCGTGCGTGGGACACGTTCCTCAGCGGCGATTTATGATATAAAAGTTCAAGGAACACGCATGAACACGAGTCCCGCGTGCCATAATAACACCGTGCGGGGTGAAATGCGAAGGCATAGCCGTCTACTAACACCACGGTACCAACAAGGTCATGAGCGTATCATAAGATCTGTCTGGCGTCGCGTGATCAAAGGCGGCCACTTGCCCGCGGTATCTAATGTGCGCGTCTAGTCACAGAACTCCGCGACTCGCGTAGGCGAATCTCGTCGGCCCGCGTGGCGTCCGCGTCGGTAGCTACTCCCGGCGTCGTCACGGACTTGCGATCCGCGTAGCCTGAGACGCGTGCCCGTAAAGGCGTCGCTAACACGGAACTCGTAGTTCGCATAGGCCGGGACTGCGTGAGGTATTCTCGAATCATAGGTCCATCGACCGCTGAGTCTACCCCGCGTCGGAGGCGACTTAACCGGAATCATCTCGAGATGAATGCCACAATACTATCATAACGGTGATAGTTAATAAGCGCAATCGAAACCCGCCGCAAACATCGCGAATACTAACACGTAGCGTCCCAACCGTTTACTTATCAGCGCAATCAGAAAGTATTACAAGGCTATCACAAGCCAATACAATCAAGTTGTTCACACGAGGTACCTTCTGCTATATGATTAACAAAATCGGGTTTTATCCCCAAAGTACTTCATACATCAACTCTTTAAAAGATCGTTACTTTCACGATGTCACCTGATACGTAGTATAAAATGAAGTGACTATCGCTTTTAAAGTAAATCAATTACTTCTCTTTGTAAAATCAAGTAACAACATTATTTTTCAAGCGTCGAGTTGCCTAATTTCAAATGTTCACGTTTCTTATTTTTAGAAAGGTTTAGTAGTTCGTAGTCTTATTCGTTTAAGAATATAATTCTCTTTTAAACAATCGAGAAACATAAGCCTTATATGTGAGTAGGATATTCTTGTTTATAACAATCTTATTCTAATGACCGTGATGCAGGAAATATCATTTTGTCTCGTCTTAGCTTATGCGGATGGAAGTTTCTCTTGGTTTTCATAATACTTAATTATTCAAAACATTTCCTTTTATTAACTGCGATGGTTTGTCGATACGTTACGATTTCGAAATCGGTAAAGCATTCTTAAGCGTTATACCTAACTTCCACGTAAAGCTAGTATAACTCTTAAGTTTTCAAACACCAAGTATTACTTCTCCTTTCAAAATGATTCAAAAATCTTTTGAAAATACTTCAAGTTCTTTCTTATCATATAACAAGCGATTATAGTTCAAATCGATTACCTCTTAAAAACCACATGTATTTTCTTACTAACGTAAAGTATTATAACCAACTTCCCATAAAGCGTTATAACACTTTATGTTTTAAACCATTCAAACACATTTAGCACGTATGCGTCTGCAGGTACTACATAGTTCACACATATCATGCTAGAGAGATAGGAAGAGGTTCGCGTACCTCGCGGCGATTATCGACTAATAGCAAAATGCTCAAGTACCTCAATAGTCGGCTACTCGGCAGCCAAGTAGAGCAGCGCATGCGTAGTACTTGACTATAAGGCCACAGTGACTTATTAACATTTAGGTCTCATCGTAGAACTTTCTCTGAAATTTCGACACCTCCCCATGTGGCGTAAACCTCACTCTCTAACGCGGCTACGAAGCCAACCGGGGTTATCATCTAACCACTAGCAGTGCAATTCTACTCACGGTACTACTACACAAGTCTCATGTCTGATCCTATGTAATTCTGATTCGATTACTATATATAGTATACTTCTACTATACAATCTAACAACATGTAATTTCCAATTACAATAGGGACAAGATAATTACCTCGATAAGCCCGTAATTATCCGAGTTTAAAGTCGATCTGGGCAATCGTTTAGCTCGACTCAGCGCTCCAACCGCTCTAAACCACCCTTAGAAGTTCTAACCAACTACACAATACTCAGCGGACTATGGAGATTTTCTAGGGTTTCGGTTTTGTGGTGACGGAAGTATAATAGTATAGCGGGCTTTTTGTAAAGGTATAACCTTAGAATACTACAAGGTATATGGCTAAGGTAATTTGGGCATTATATGATACTTTTGAGAGTATTTCTACGAGAGGGGTATTATATGAAAACAAACTAGGCTGGGGGTACCCCACGGCGCCCTGAGAGGGGGTGGCTACCCGCCGGCCTACCCGGCTAGGGGAACTCTCGACGAGGGCCTCGCGAAAGGGAGGAAGGCTCTCGAGACTTAGGCATTTTGGATGAAGAAGTTCATCAAAGGAGAGGGTATTTATAGCGCAAGCCAAGGCGACCGATGGCGAGATCTAGCCAAGTGCCTGGCAAGTGTAGGGCGAAGATTCACCCAAGTGTCTGCTTGACTTGCACGAAAATATCTACCAAAAATATCTCACTTGCCTCACGAATCGTCCATGCGCCTTTGCCGCTGATGAGAGGGTGCCAAGTGCGCCTCTCGTTGGTCCAAAATGTTAGTCTCTCGGAAAAATCCATAAAAATACTAAATGACATAGCGGAAATTCCCTACAGGCTGTGAAAGCGTTTAGTCGAAGCGACTCTAGCAAGGGTGTTGTGCACAAACATATATCGGCCCAAAGGTGCCACGTGGGGTGACACGTGTCGCGATTAAATCAAAATATTTCGTCTTAGAAAATATCCAGCGGCCAAAATCTCAAAATCAAAGCGGGCCCCACAAAAGTAAATTTCTCCGTGGGCCCAGCGTGACCATTTCGAAAATAAAATTCCATAATTCTCTAATATTCGGGAAGTCAGAATACCAAATCGGGAATCAATTCCCATGAACCTTTTCCTTCACAAAAAGCGGAAACTTTTAGTGGAAAATTCCTCTTTCTTCGCTTTCCAATCTTTACATCGTATTCTCGTGCGTGCGTCCTTGCATACATACCACGGAACTACGGGGTATAACATTCTTCCCAGAAACATGCGTCCGAATGTTCCTTCTAAATCTCAAAACAAGCGTGCGCGATATAGTCTTGACTACTATACTTACGAAACAATCTGCCATACACGGCGCGAAATACTGCGCAACACTTACATCTAAGTCCGCGAGAAACACCTCTACATCGCCACAAATAATACTACTTTTGTCACTTTGTCGCGAGCGCGCTCGACGACCAATAACGATGCCAGTGCGTCACGATCATGAAGGCTGTTATGCGCTCGGATTCTTATCACATTTACGTCTGCTCACAGTATCAAAACTTCGGGGTTACTATCTCTAGCGTGGTCATCATTAAGCGGGATCATTACGGATGGATCTTGATACTTTCCGAACATAACAATCTGAAGGCCGGGACGTCCTTCCTCACAAGTCGGACGGCAAATGCTAACATATAGGCAACCTGGCCTGTCTTCACATGAACTCGCGAGGCCCAAGTAACTCGGGCTAAGTTCATACATTTCAAAACTCGTCACACCTGCGGGTGGTACTTTCAGAAGACCGACCGTCGGCACGAACTCTGGCGTGCGTCGCGATTATCGCACAATTCCTGCGGTGCGAACTTCTTCTAGACAAGCACCATTATCGCGATCTGCGGAACAAGCTGAACGACTATCCGAACCACGCGACGTCGAACCAATCGGCCGTGACTTGCATTTACGCACAAGGCGTCGCAAGGCGGCGTCGAACTTGAAATGGTAGCAACACTCCCCCAGGAGACAGCGATCCTCGCGGCTACCTGCGAAATCAAAACAACGGCAGAGGCGAATGCGTCTGGAGACTCGCGCGAGTTCTAGCCACTGCTGGTACAAACTCGAGAAGAAAGCGGTAGTACCACAGGCTCCATGTCGTCGTAAGGTGAAGGTAGGCACCGTGCAACCTCGCGCACCGGATAACATCAACAACTAGAGGAGCGACCACGCCAGAAGAACACGATGGCTGCCGTCGGCGGACCAGCTGGTCGAGCGCGTCCAGCGAACTTGCTGGCTAACTAAACATGGGCCTAACACGCCATGGCCCTAACACAAGAGGGACCACCACACTGGCCCGACCCTTGAACCTCAGCGGGTTGACGCGCGTAGCCTCAACCGACCGTGCGCGAAATACCATCTCCCGGAAGAACAATCTTACTAAACCGTTACGAAGCACGGCGGTCTTCTTAGCTCGACTACGCTTCCGAATCACGCTACTGCAGGACTTATCCACGAACATAGCTCGCGTGCACTATGCACTCTATAAGGGTCAAACATAACACTACACCTTTCTCGAGATGGCGCACCTCTAAGGTCTTTCGTATAACACTCTAAGGCTCACGCCTACATCCCCAAAATCTTACTCGGTTAACCAGCGTGATTCTAATCACAACTAACACTGCTATCGAACATAGCACTTAGGTATACTCGCCAGAAAGTTACAGAAGGACCTGCTGCTCTGGCCTCCTGCTGTCGCGTTAACCGTCAATCTCTACGTTTTAGACTGCTTGTACATAAGCGTACGAGGCCATGCTCATTGAAGAATTACTCTTGCATAACCCTCTCTTGGTAGTCATCAAGACTCGTGGTACATCGGTATAATCTCTGGTAGCCAAATCTATAGCTAATGTAACGGTCGCCTCTTTGAAATCTATATTCGCTGTTCGGTCGTGGGCGAAGGTTCAAATATCGTGGGCCTTGATGGAAGCTGCCGTCATGCTAAACTCTTTGGGGCTAGTGGCGTCGCGAAATCCCGAATGAAGCACTACCTAGGTAATGATTGGGCTGTGCCTCGCCTCCTGAACTCTGCTCGCTCCGCCGGTGCGCCTCACAGGCTCGGGTTGCCTGCGCGGAGGCATAATGATAAGGGAAAAGATTTCGTCGGAGGGTTGACTTACAACCACGGCTCTAAGGCACGATCTCGAGTGAGAAGAATGAAACCAATCCTAAATATCCTATAGCCTCACGATTATTGATGTGGTGCGACACTGCGATAATCAAGACTCTCTTGGATCTGATGCATAGACACTTTCAGAGGATTAGCGCTGCGATACCACTTTTGTCACGACGAGCGGGGCGTGGTAGTGCCTACCGGGCACAGTAGACATCATCCAGTGTCGGTAGGAACAAACACGACCGTATGAGATAACGAAGTATAAAACAATAATCTGCGAAAACTTGCCTTTGGCGTATATATAAATGACAACTTTTAACATGAGCAGTTTAATCCTTTTTACAAACCATGCCCAGCGATTACTCTGGACCTCACAGAATGATATGACAACGATGGCGGGGCGGGGCCACTTGAGCCCCTGAATGTAAACACTTACTCTGACGGGGACTACGCGGCTGATAAGCCTCGTGGCGGAGCTTCCCAGTATTTGAGCGTGACCACGAGAGCTAGGATCGGCGGTGGTGTACCTCGACTGCGGCATGAGCGGCCCAGGAGAGTCGATCTGCAGTGCAGAGTATGTGAAACTAAAAATCGCCAAATGAAATCATAATAGTCTATAAAGCGGGAGACATGTATGATGACCAAACTCTGATTTTACAATAACTAGCGGTCGTATCAAGTCGGGGACTCGCGCCTCAGTCATCACGAAAGAACATAGCGATGGGTCTCGCGCCCGCGACATCAATCGTGCGTGGGACACGTTCCTCATTCTTGGCGGTTTATGATATAAAAGTTCAAGGAACACGCATGAACACGAGTCCCGCGTGCCATAATAACACCGTGCGGGGTAATGCGAAGGCATGGCCGTCACTAACACCAGTACCAACAAGGTCATGAAGCGTATCATAAGATCTGTCTAGCCGTCGCATGATCAAAGGTGGCCGCTTGCGCGGTATCTAATGTCGCGCGTCTAGTCTGGAACTTCATGACTCGCGTAGGCCAATCTCGTCGGCCGCGTGGCGTCCCAGTCGGTAGCTACTCCGGCGTCGTCACGGACCGCGATCGCGTAGCGCGAGGACGCGTGCCCGTAAGGGCGTCTGCTAACACTGGAACTCGTAGTTCGCGCAGGCCGGGACTGCGTAGGGTATTCTCGAATCATAGGTCCGTCGACGCTTTGAGTCTACCGCGTCGGAGGCGGCTTAACCGGAATCATCTCGAGATGAATGCCACAATACTATCATAACGGCCCGATAGTTAATAAGCGCAATCGAAACCCGCCCGCTGAAACATCACGAATGCTAACACGTAGCGTCCCAACACGTTTACTTATCAGCGCGATCAGAAAGTATTACAAGGCTATCACAAACCAATACAATCAAGTTGTTCACACGAGGTACCTTACTATATGATTAACAAAATCGGGTTTTATCCCAAAGTACTTCATACATCAACTCTTTAAAAGATCGTTACTTTCACGATGTCACACAATACGTAGTATAAAATAGAGTGACTATCCTTTTAAAGTAAATCAATTACTTCTCTTTGTAAAATCAAGTAACAACATTATTTTCAAGCGTCGAGTTGCCTAATTTCAAATGTTCACGTTTCTTATTTTTAGAAAGGTTTAAGTAGTTCATAGTCTTATTCATTTAAGAATATAATTCTCTTTTAAACAATCGAGAAACATAAGCCTTATATGTGAGTAGGATATTCTTGTTTATAACAATCTTATTCTGACCGTGATCAGGAAATATCATTTTGTCTAATCTTAGCTTACATGCGGATGGAAGTTTCTCTTGGTTTTCATAATACTTAATTATTCAAAACATTTCCTTTTATTAGCTGCGATGGTTTGTCGATACTGCGTTACGATTTAGAAATCGATAAAGCATTCTTAAGCGTTATACCTAACTTCCCGTAAAGCTAGTATAACTCTTAAGTTTTCAAACACCAAGTATTACTTCTCCTTTCAAAATGATTCAAAAATCTTTTGAAAATACTTCAATTCTTTCTTATCATATAACAAGCGATTTATAGTTCAAATCGATTTACCTCTTAAAAACCACATGTATTTTCTTACTAACGTAAAGTTTGTTATAACTTGACTTCCCATAAAGCCGTTATAACACATGTTTTAAACCATTCAAACACATTTAGCACGTATGCGTCTGGTACTACATAGTTCACACGTATCATGCTAGAGATAGGAAGAGGTTCGCATACCTCGCGGCGATTATCGACTAATAGCAAAATGCTCAGTACCTCAAGAAGTCGGCTACTCGTAAGCCAAGTAGAGCGCGCCTGCGTAGTACTTGACCTATAAGGCCACAGTGACTTATTAACATTTAGGTCTCATCGTAGAACTTTCTACGAAATTTGTGACCTCCCCGCAGCGAGCGTAAACCTCCTCTCTAGCAGTAGGCTACCAAGCCAACGGGGGTTATCGTCTAACACTAGCGGGTACAATTCTACTCGCGGTACTACTACACAAGTCTCATGTAATACGGTCCTATGTAATTCTGATTCGACTATATATAGTATACTTCTACTATACAATCTAACAACATGTAATTTCCAATTACAATAGGGGACAAGATAATTACCTCGATAAGCCCATAATTATCGAGTTTAAAGTCGATCTGGGCAATCGTTTAGCTCGACTCAGCGCTCGACCCGCTCTAAACCACCCTTAGAAGTTCTAACCAACCACACAATACTCGACGGACTATGGAGATTTTCTAGGGTTTCGGTTTGTATTGTGGGAAGTATAATAGTATAAGCTGGGCTTTTGTAAGGTATAACCTTAGAATACTACAAGGTATATGGCTAAGGTAATTTGGGCATTATAACAATACTTTTGAGAGTATTTCTGCGAAGAGGGGTATTATGAAAACAAACTAGGCTGGGGTACCCGCGGCGCGCCTGAGGAGGGGTGGCTGCCTAAACCTACCCAGTAGGGAACTCTCGGCGAGGGCCTGCGAAAGGGAGGAAGGCTCTCGAGACTTAGGCATTTTGGATGAAGAAGTTCATCAAAGGAGAGGGTATTTATAGCACAAGCCAAGGCCAACCCGATGGCGAGATCTAGCCAAGTGCCTAGCAAGTGTAGGGCGAGATTCACCCAGTGTCTGTGACTTGCGCGCGAAATATCTACGAAAATATCTCCCACTTGCCTCACCCCAAATCGTCCATACGCCAGCTTTGCCCGCTGATGAGAGGGTGCGAGTGCGCCCTCTCGTTGGTCCAAAATGTTAGTCTCTCGGAAAAATCCGCAAAAATACTAAATGACATAGCGGAAATTCCCTACGAAGTGTGAAAGCGTTTAGTCGGCGACTCTAGCAGGGTGTTGTGCACAAACATATATCGGCCCCGAAAGGTGCCACGTGGGGGTGACACGTGTAAGCCCCAGATTAAATCCAAATATTTCGTCTTGAAAATATCCAAAGCGGCCAAAATCTCAAAATCAGCGGGCCCAAGCGTAAATTTCTCCGTGGGCCCAGCGTGACCATTTTGAAAATAAAATTCCATAATTCTCTAATATTCGGAAGTCAGAATACCGTCACGGGAATCAATTCCGTAGCGAACCTTTTCTTATGGCAGGAAACTTTTAGTGGAAAATTCCTCTTTCTTCCTTTCCAATCTTTACATGCGTATTCTAAATGCGTCGTCCTTGCATACATACCTGGAACTACGGGGTATATGAGACCAATAGTTATATTTGAGTGATGACTTGAGGCGTGAGTCACATTTGGACATGGCTACTTTTATGTTGTGGTGTAGTTTGGTTATCATCATGTCTCTGCTTTATATAGACTAGTATGATTTCATTCTGATATTTCTGATTTCACATACTTGGTACTGTTATCTTGACCTCCTTGGGCCAAGTGCGTTCATCTGCGGTAAGTACGTCGATCGTGGATCCTCATTCTTAGGATCTCGATTCGGTGTTTTGGGAAGCTCCGTTTCTCAGGAGGCTTATCTTTTGGTATGTGTTCCACGAGTTGTAGGTTCTTGTACATCCCGGGGTATGGCGGGCCTGTCCGTCATAGTTGTTGTAAATCTTAAGTGCATAATCTTGTTGTAGGCGGGGTTTGTAAAAGGATTTAAAGCTATTCGTTTTGAAATAGTTGTATTTATATATGTTATTGGAAGGTAGCAGTTGGGTTGCTTTGTTTATGATCATATATCTTGTTTCTTGTTTAAAGTTTTATTTTATTTGGTTTTCTACGATGTTGTGTCACTAGGGTGCAGGATAAGGCACGATGCTTGGGCCGGGGCAGTCGTTTCAAAGTGGTATCGAAGCGATTAATCCTCGGAAAGTGTCTACGAGCCGTGTCTAGTAAGTCTTGATTATCGGTGTGTTGTGCACCACATCTATGTCGAGGCTATAGGACATTTAGGATTGGTTTCCATTCTTCTCATTACGAGATCGTGCCTTAGAAATTTGTGTTGTAAGTTGGACCCTGCAGCGTATCTCGTTTTTACGATTATGCCTCCAGCGCAGCAGCGAGCCAGAAGGGCAAAGCGGTCGAGTCTTGCTAGTGAGATCTGAGAGAGAATGCGAGCGCGAGCGAGCAGTACACGAGTTGTGCTTGACGGCGGGTTTTGTAGCGCCCGCCCAGCGAGAGGTTAGAAGCGCGGCAATAGGCTGCTGAGACGCGATACACGAGCCTCGGTCCAGCGATGCAGGCGGAGAGATGGAGTTACAAGAGATGGCGATTGCTGGCGAGTCGTGGCAGATATGAGATAAATTTGGATCACGGCGATTCAGTTCGATGCACGATGGATCACCCGGCGAATAGTTTGAGGCTACGGGACTTTACGAGTTGTAGCACTTGAGTTTTATGGGTGAGGCACGAGGATGATCGCGAGGAGTTCATCCGGCGATTCTGACGGATCATGCGGGTGATCGAGCTTGAGACCGAGTCTGTGACCTTTAGTTCGCGTCGGCTGCGTGATACGCGATCGATTGGTTTGATTCATGGGAGCTTTCGGGAGAGCATGCACCTCGGCGGTATGGGATGAGTTTTGGGGCTTTCCTCGCGCTTCTTGCCTCGCGAGATGAGGAGAACGCGGGCAACAGATTTTTGATGCTTAAACGAGGCGGGCGTGCGGTTGGGAGTACAATGTGAGTTCGACTCGTTGGCGATGCGTCCAGCGTTGGTAGCTAGTATGGAGGATCGAGTGCAGATATATTCTGAGGGCTCGATGATTACATGTCGAGGCATGTTGGGAGTAGCTCTTCATCGGGCATGGACATTGCCGCGTGCGAGCTCGTCTGGCAGGGATGTGAGGCACGGAGAGGTCGGCGGAATGACGAATCGTGAGAAGAGGGCGAGAACGAGGTCGCTTTGGTGACTTTGAGCGGACCGCCTCGTGATATACTAGTTTTGTACCTCGCCCGGTCTGAGTGGTCCTCGCGACCTTGAGTATTCGGGGCGGTCGGGGGCTCGAGGTTGAGTTTCGAGGAAGTAAGGGTGTTGGCGGATCGGTCACCCTACCTCGGTGTGGTCGATGTGGTAGACCGCATTTGAAGTGTCGTGGTGCCGAGGAGCTTGTTATTTTGCGGCCAGCGTATTTTGCGAGGCTGTCCGACCAAGGGTATACGGATGTTCGACTCGACCTAGGATCGATGGTGGTTCGCCGCGCCTTCTGATTATCGCCTGCGTGAGGCTAGGATTAGAGTGGGCGGTAGCCGGGTATATCCTTAACCCTCTAGAGTTTTGGTATGCTTGTTATGATGGTCTCAATATTATGTGCTATGCGAATAGCGTTGTGTTAATGTGAGTTAGAAAACATGCTTAGTTGGGAGGATACGTATGGGGGCATGGTAAGTGTGAACCTTAGACTATGTCACGGTGAGACCTTAGGGGTAAGGTCGTCTTGAGTTAAGATTTATTTTATGTTTGACCCTTATCGAGTAGTGGTATACGTGGGATTTATTTGTGTGATAAGTCAGTGGGTAGTTTGAGATGGAAGTGGTAGCTTTCATGATGTGAATTAGTAAGATTGTTAGGATCGGGAACAAGAGTTTAGCGTGGTTGGGGTCGGGTTGAGGACCATTTGCAGGTCAACCCGTAACCCAGTTTGGGGTGGGGTCAGTTCTGGGTGGTCCCGCCAGGTGGTAGGGTCACGAGGATGCTAGGCCCAAGTTTGTGTGACCATCGTATGAGTTCGTGGGCAGCGTTCGACCAGAAGCGGTTCGTAAAGGCGGGAATGGCCTTAAGGAAGTTTGAGGTTAGTAAGATGACCAAGTTTGGAGGTAGTGACTCGGAGATTTTGAGAGCGGAGTAATGACTGAAGTATGAGTGCGTCTTGGGAGAGTTCAAGTGTTCGAGAAGACACGGCGAGTAAGGAAAGAAGAGGGCGTGTGTTATTTCATTGGCGGTGTGGCGTTGTCAACTTGTTAGAGGAACTTTATCGTTGTCAGGCTTGAGAAGGAACATTCGGGACGAATGTTTCTAAGGAAGGAGAATGTTATACCCGTAGTTGCGGGGTATGTATGTGAGGGCGTGCGTGCGAGTGCGGCGAAATTTTGAAAAGAAAGAAAGATGTGAGTTTCGGCGGAAAAGTTTAGGTTATTTGTGAAGAAAAAGGTTCGTTAATAGGAATTGGATTCCCAGTTTGGTATTTGGACTTCATAGATTATATTAGAATTTTGAGATTTTATTTTGGAAATGGTCACGTGGGGCCAGCGGGAGAAATTCTGGTTTTGTAGAACCAGCTTTGTTTTGAGATTTTGGCCATTGTGGATATTTTTGAAGGCGTTTTATGAGGGCGATAGGAGGTGACACGTGTCACCCCGCCTAGGTAAGGCCGAAGTTACCTTTGCCTGACACGCGGTTAGAGTCGTTTTCGGCGAAGCGTTTTCGTAACTGCGAAGGAAAATTCGGCTATGTCGTTTTGTATTTTGCGGATTTTTTCGGCGGAACATTTTGGGCCAACAAGAGGGTGACAACATGTCACCTCAGTGGGCATAGGAGTCGGTTTGGCCTTGGCGATTGGTGCCTTGTTGTGGCATTGTTTTGTGCAATGTTTTGTGCAATGTTTTGTGGCATGTTTTGTGGAGTAGGGGTTAGGGTGCACTTGGCTTGATCTTGGCCTTACAACACTTGGAAGGATCTTGGCCACTTGGTTGGCCTTTGGTTTGCTATAAATACCACAAGTGTGAAGACTTCATCCGTTCAAAAACTTCCAGTCTTGAAACCCTCTCCTCCTTTGTGAGCTCTTGGCGAGAGCCTCCCCTCCACTTTTAGTGTGGCCTTTGGCGAGGGTTCTCCTCACTCCACTTTGTGGTGCCTTGGCGGTGGTACCCACTGCCTAGTTGTTTCGTATAATACCATAAGTGGTATTGAAATACTTCTCTAGTATTGTTATAATGCCCAATACCTTAGCCTTTACCTTGTTGTATTCCAAAAGTTACCTCATCGTAGAGCAGGAAATACTACCTTTTGTCCTTTTAGTCTCAAGCCAAAACCACTAAGGAAATCTTCGTAGTTGGTTGAAGTATTTTGAGTAGAAGTTAGTTAGAACTTCTAAGGGTTGTTTGGAGCGGATTGGGCGCCGCGGGTAGGAGCTAAACCTTGCTCGGGATCGACATTATAACTTGGATAATTTTGGGCTTATCGAGGTAAATATTCTTGTCCCCTTATTGTAATTGGAGATTACATGTTGTAGGAATATATAGTTGAAGTATACCATATGTAGAATTATACTTAGTATTCGGCAATGTCTTTTGACTTAAGCCTGAAGAACTGAACTGAACTGTATTTACATAGGGTGTGTGCGGTAGACTTGTGTAGTATGCGAGTAGAATTGTACCGCGTCAGGTTAGGCGTGTAAACCCACTGGTTGGCTTAGTGGCCGGCCTCGATAGAGAAGGAGATTTCTGTTTGTTGCGGGAGAGTCTTGCCAATTTTCTTTAGAAAGATAGAAACTTGTGTTTTGGGGTTAATGAGCGTTTGTGACCTTTATAGGTGAAAGTACTAAGAGTGGCGTATTCACTCGAGAGTGGAAAGGGCTAGCAGGTTGTAGTACTTGGAGCATTTGCTTATTGTCGATAAATCGTCGCGAGGTATGTGAACCTCTTTCTATCTTTTCTAGCATGATTGTTGTGAACTATGTGATGCGGTGAGCGTACGTGTGCTAAGTGATTTGGTTGGTTTAAAACATAGGGTGTTATAATAGCTTTATGGGAAGTTAGTTATAACGACCTTATGTAGTGAAAATGGTTTCTTGATGTTAGAAGTTAAGAGACTTGATCTTATAAGATAAGAGACTTAACTTATTTGTTTTAATGTGGATGTTGTGTGAAACCTCGTTCGTGAGTAATGAGTACTTGGTTTTAAAGGGATAATGTTTCTTGATTTGGAAATCGAGAATGTGTATCGACAGACCACTTGCGGCTTTAATAAAGGAAAATGTATTGAATAATGATGTGTTGTATTAAAACCGGTAGAAACCTCATCTGCGTAGAAGCTAAGATGAGACAAAATGATATTACATTTTCTAGATCATGATTCTTTGTAATAAGATCGTTATAAACAAGATTAAACTACTCGCGTATATGACATATATTACTCGATTGTTCTAAAAGGAATCAGTGATTAAGTTTGGGAACTATGAAACCATTTGAAAATGAGAAGCTTGAGTAATTGAAACTAGGCAAAGCGGAACTTAGGAAAAGAATGTTGTTACTTGATTTTGAAAAGGAAGGTGGGTTGGTCATTCTAATACTACGAATATCGGGTGACTTTTATAAAAGTAATGGATCTCTTTTAAGCGAACTTAACGTATGTAGTACCTTGGGGTTAAAAACCGGACTTTGGCGTAAAATGAAAGTACTTTGAGTTGTTGTGAAACTTGCCTATGCTTGTTGTTGTGAAACTTGCCTATCTTGTGATGATAGCCTTTGTTGTGCAAGTGTGGTATTTACGTATTCTGGCGTCTCGATGAGGCGGTCGACTTATTCGAGAACTTACTTGGGCGTCTTTGGCGGTGATGTTGAATTCCACGGGTATGTTTCCATTTTGATTCTTGTCTTGTTGATGATGTCACGTGGGCGTATCTGCGAGGTAGAATTAGGGGCATGCGGCCATGCGGTCGGGTTGATTACGATATATTGTTATTGTGGTTACATGGACATGTCTCTGTAGGTAGAATTCGGGGCATGTGGCCGTGCGGCGGGTTGATCATGATATATTATTGTTGATGTCACGTGGGCGTGTCTGCAGAGGTAGAATTAGGCGTGTGGCCATGGGGCATTGGTATTATTGTTGCATCATGGACATGTCTGCCGTCTTGAGTCGGGGCATGCGGCCATGGCGAACATGATTGATGTTGTGGGCGTGAGACCCGTAGTTATATTTGAGTGATGACTTGAGGCGTGAGTCACAGTGAACATATTGCTTTTATGTTGTGAGCGTAGTTTGGTTATCATACATGTCTCACCTTTATATAGACTAGTATGATTTCATTCTGATATTCTGATTTCACATACTTGGTACTGTTATGACCTCGCTTGAAGTGCGTTCATCTGCGGTAGAGTGCGTCGATCGTGGATCCTCGCTCTTAGGATCTCGGTTCGGCGTTTTGGGAAGCTCCGTTTCTCGGAGGCTTATCTTTTAGTATGTGTTCCACTGAGTTGTAGGTTCTTGTACATTCGGGGTATGGCGGGAGCCTGTCCGTCATAGTTATTGTAAATCTTAAGTGCATGTAAATCTTGTTGTGGGCGGGGTTTGTAAAAGGATTTAAAGCTATTCGTTTTGAAAGAGTTGTATTTATATATGTTATTGGAAGGTAGCAGTTGGGTTGCTTTGTTTATGATCATATATCTTGTTTCTTGTTTAAAGTTTTATTTTCATTGGTTTTCTCACGATGTTGTGTCACTAGGGTGCAGGATAAGGCACGATGCGGACCCGGGGCCAGTCGTTTATTAGCCTACGCCTGAGGTTTGTGTGGCTGCCTATCACTTTGTGCAAGACCACGGACATTCCAACAAATAATTTTCATTAGGAAACATTGGAGGATTTAGTAGCACCTCCGCGCTTCGCAATTTTCATCAAGTTGGTATTCTTTCTTGAAATAACTTATTTCCATCCTTCCTCCTTGTTGTTAGAAGCCAAGGCAGGGATCCCAACTAGGCTATGCTCTCCGCGCTCAAAGTTTATGCAACGTGATGCGTAGATAAGCTCTTCCTTAGTATTCCTACTAGTTCCCACATCTAGAGGAGTTTGCGGGTCAGATGGTGTGTTCTTTTCAGCATGCATTATCTCGTGCTCGACCTCTCGTATTGCATGAGGCCGATATAGAGTGCTGGTTTGAGGACCCCTCAAGTGAAACGTAATCTGAAGAGTCGGTGACCATGGCCGGATGGATTTTAAGGTTGAGCTTCTCCAGCCTTAGGAATATCACGGCGGTGATTGCGCTATTCTCAAAGTCCGTCAAGTTATCACTACCCACGGGATGTTTAGGGGTGGTGGATCGGTGTTGAAGGACCCGTTTGACCATGACAAAGTAGCTTCCGGGCTAGAAGAGACGCCTCCATTGCTAGGTGGTACCAATGGGTTGTCAGGTTTCCTTGCTTCTTGAGTGTGGTGTCTTGCATCAACTTCTTACACTTCAAATGGTTGTGACCAAAAGAGGCGCAATGATAACAAAAATCAGGGTAGTTCTCATATTTCACCTTTTGGATGTATCTTCGATGGTCGGGGAGTTTAACCGAGTCTGTGGCCGGCTCGTACTTACGTCAACTTAGCAAGACTCTTGCATAGTTCATCTTAGACCTTTCCTTAGTAAATTGATCAGTGTATAGAGGCTTCCGCGCAGCGATGCAATCTTACTAAGGCTGATGCACTCCCAACCGAAAGGGGATGTCATGAAAGGTGACCCGTATCGGAATATCCATGAATAAGTCATCCGTTAGTAATGCTCCTTTATCGATTGGTTTTAGCGTCGTAGTTTTGCCAAAGACCATATATGGACCTCAGTGGAACGCGTTCGTGTGTTCCTCTTAGTCATGAATTTGAAAATTGTCCGTCATTTGCCATATGGGATGATCGACACTTCATCCCGTCAGCCTTAACAATAGAATTCAGCGCTCTCTTCCGGAAAGGACAGTGAAGCGACTATAAGACAATATCGGGTTTGATGAAGGGGACTTCGTCAAGTGAGCCAGTTCTACATCTTCTCCTTGTTGTTCAATGAATTGAAGTTTCATTCATACGCTTCAAATGCGGAACCATGAACTCAGCGTAAGTTTTCTTTTGCGGATTGGAACCATTGCGATGAGAAGGGGGTACTTCTCCCTTTGATGCTTCACCGGGTGGATGCGCATGATGAACTCTAGGATTGTCAGTGGGCATGTTGCCTACTGTCATTTTTGGTAATGTAGACTGAGGGATAGGGTTAGAGGGGGTAGAGCTTGGGCCCGCATCTGGAGATAGTATGCGTGTGCCATTTGGAAGGGTAGGGAAAGTATCGGGTATTTCGGGTGGGAGTGGAGGTTTGGAAGGGGGTGGGGGTGTGTTTTTATGAAATCTGGGAAGTGATGAAGAAGTGGAGGAGGAGAAAGGTGGAAAGTTCTTGTCACGACCCGACCGGGGCGCGGCGGTGCCACTATCGGGGCACCACATCGAAATCTGCTTGTCAGAGAATAGCGGAACATCATAATACAAAATCTGTATAAGGTAAACATCTCTAGCAAGCCGACAAAGTCGCCTTTCATAAAATAACTTAATCGAATGTGAAAAAGTACAACTGGTTCTTACAGCCCAAACCACAAACGTGACTACAGACCTCTAGGAATAACAAGCGTGGCGGGACGGGGCCATGTACCACTGAATGTACAAAATACCTATAACCTCGAGAATCATACCAAAAGACAAAGCCTCGGAGGATGGAGCTTTCGAGAAATGAGCGGTGATCACAAGAGTGCGGACCCGACAGCTCACGTATCTCGACTGCGGCATGAGCGCGGCCCAGGAAGTCGATCTGGCGTGTACCAAGTATGTGGCCCGAAAATCGTAATGAAATCATAAGTGCGAAAATAATAAATGGTCGGGGATGAAATCAACTTACCTTTTCGTGCCTTACTATGATAGAGTAACAAACATATATATAATCTGCGTAAAATAGGAGGCTCGTGATCAAGCGGGGTCCTGCCGTAGTATCGATAAGCGATCCTACTCGCAGGACTATTTCACGCGTGGGTCTTGTGGACGCGTGAGGTATTCCGCATAAATTGTACCGCGCGTGGGACTATTACACCGCGTGGTTTGTTATACCGTATTTCGGTATATGCGTGGGGCGTGCGTTAGAAAAGTTTGGGCTTTAAAATGGCTTGGCGAAAATTATTTGTTCCTGACACGATTAAGTCGTTTTTTGAAGCGTTTTACATAATTTGCGAAGGAAAATTCCGGCTATGTCATTTCTAATTTTTGCGGATTTTTAGAGGCGAAGCGTGTTGGACCAACAAGAGGCGCGATTGGCACCTCTCGTTGGTGGAGTGTGGGCGGTAAAGGTGGCGAAAGTGTGGCCATTTTGTCGAGGTTAGGTAGGATATTTGTGTGTTAGTTGGTTAAGGACACGTGGGTGAATCTTGGCCCTACACTTGCTATGCACTTGGCATGATCTTGGCCATTGGTTGGCCTTGCATCTATAAATACCCACTTTGGAAGACTTGTTCGTCCATTCTAAACTTTCCTAAAGTCTTGAGAGCTTCCCTTTTGGGTGGTTGTCTCGTCCTCCATGTGAGGCCCATTGGCGAGAGTACCCCACAGTGGGGTAGGTAGGGTATACACCCCACTTTGTGGTGTTGTCTCGTATATATACCCACTCTCTTGGTAGAAATACTCTCAAAAGTATTGTTATAATGCCAAATTACCTTAGTAGTATACCTTGTAGTATTCTAAGGTTATACTTATCTGAAAAGCCAAATACTATTATACTTCCTTGATCCACAAAACCGAAACCACAAGGAAAATCTCCATAGTTGGTTGGAGTATTAAGTAGAAGTTGGTTAGAACTTCTAAGGGTTGTGTGGAGGCGGAGTCGGAGCATACGGAGTAGAGCTAAACCTTGCTCGGGATCGACATTTAAACTCGGATAATTTTGGGCTTATCGAGGTAAACACTCTTGACCTTACATTGTACACGTCAGGTTAGATGTATAAACCCCTGCGGTTGGCTTGATGGCGGCCTCGATAGAGGAGGAGATTTATGCGGGGAGGTCTTTGCCGAATTTTACGTAGAATGTTCTCGATTAGACCTAGATGTTAATAAAGCGCCTTGTGGCACTTATAGGTTGAAGTACCGTGCGTGGCGCGATCTACTTGGCTTAAGGAGTAATGGCGGTTTGAGGTACTTGGGCGTTTGCTATTAGTCGATAATCGTCGCGAGGTATGTGAACCTCTTCCTATCTCTTCTAGCATGATATCGTGTAACTATGTAATCACGGTAGATGTACGTGTGTTAAATGTATTCGATTGGTCTAAAACATAAAGTGTTATAACGGCTTTATGGGAAGTTAGTTATAACGACTTTATGTATGTAAGAAAATACTTATGGTTTTAAAAGGTAAGCGATTTGAACTATAAGCGGTGGTTAGGTGATAATAAAGAACTTGAAGTATTTGAAAGATTTTGAATCATTTTGAAAGAAGAGTAATACTTAGTTTTGAAAACTTAAGAGTTATACTAGCTTTATGGGAAGTTAGGTATAACGGCTTAAGAATGTTTCTTGAGTTGAAATCGGAATGTGTATCGACAAACCCTGCGGCGTTAATAAAAGGAAATGTTTGTGATTAAGTATTATTAAAACGGTAGAAACTTCCATCTGCAGAAACTAAGATGAGACAAAATGGCGTTACATTTCCTAGATCATGTTGCTTAAATAATATTGTTATAAACAAGAATAACCTACTCACGTATCGGACATATGTTTCTCAAATTGCTTTTAAGGAGAATTATATCATTAAGTGATTAAAATTATGAACTCTGAAACCTTTGAAAATGAGAAACTTGAGTAATTGAAATTAGGCAAACTTGAAACATTTGGAAAAGAATGTTGTTACTTGATTTCTGAAGAGAAGTGTTTTGATTTACTTGAAAGATAATCACTCTATTTTTATATACTACGGGTATTGTGTGACTTTTGTAAGCGTAGCGTATCTTTTAAAGATAATGTATGAAGTACTTTGGGAATAGATACGATCTTGTTAATCATATATTAGAATGTACCTTGTGTGTATAACTTGATTGTGTTGGTTTGTGATAGCCTTGTAATATTTTCTTGTTGATTTGATAAGTAAACATGCTAGGATGCTATGTGTGTTAGTATCTTGTGATGTTTTGTGTAAAGGGGTTTTCCTCATTTGCGCTTAAAGTTGTTTGACTCTCAGTAGTTATGTTGGTATTGTACCACTCGCCGACTTATTTAGGAGAGTTAAGGCGCCTCCGTCGGGGGTAGACTCGGCGATGCAGGACCGTGATTCGAGAATACCTGCATGCGGGTCGGGGATCCATGCGGAACTACGGGAGTTCGAGGTTAGTTGCGGCCCTTGTGGTCATGCGGTCTTTGTGGCGTGCGGTGCGAGTCGGGGCGATCGGGAGTAGCTACCCTCGATGCGAGGAATACCTCATGCGGGCCTATGAGGTTGGCCTATGCGGAGCTACGGAGTTCGGGGCTAGGCAGCGCGTTTGATCTGCGAGCGAGTGACCGGCTTTGATCATGTGGCCAGAAGCAGATATCATAATCTGATTTATGACCACTGTTAGTCTTGTAGGTGTTAGTAGTCGGTTATGCCTTCATGCTTACCTGTCTTGTTTTATTAGGACACGGTGGGACACGGTGTTCATGTGTATTGCTTAGTGCTTTTATATCATAAAGCTGGCGGTGAGGAAGGTATTCCACAGGCGTGATTGATGTTATGGGCGCGAGACCCGTAGTTACATTTGAGTGATGACTTTGAGGCGTGAGTCCACGACTTGACATATTTACTATTTATTGTGAGCGTAGTTTGGTTATCATACATGTCTCTGCTTTATAGACTATTATGATTTCATTTCTGATATTTTGATTTCATACTTAGTACTGTTATCTTGACCTCGCCCGGGGTTGCGTTCATCTGCGCGAGTTGAGGTATACGATCGTTGATCTAGTTCTCGGTCACGATTCGGCGTATGGGAAGCTCGTTTCTCGGAGGCTTATCGATGGTATAGTCCTGTCGTTGTAGGTATTTACATTCGGGGTATGGCGGGGCCTGTCCGCCATTGTTGTCGTATCATTCTTAGAAGTGCAAATGCTGTTGTGGCGAGTTGTAATGGGATGTAACTGTTAGGTTTTAAAATTGATTTATATATATTCATTAAGGCAATTTTTATCCGATTACTGTTTCTTACTTCATAATATTTTCATGTCTTGTTTATGTTATTGATTACTGCGATGTTGTATCGCTAGGGTGCGGGGTAAGGCAGTCACGGGCCGGGTTGGTCGTGACATGAGCCCGTAAGGACTCGCGTGAGGTATTCCTCGCGTCGTGGGTAGCAAGTCCACGGGCAGGTGGTATAACGATCTTGAGGACTTACCCGCGGATATACTCTTACCTGAAACAAATGGTATAGCGATCTTGGGGACTTACTCGCCGGATATACTCTTGCTGGGCGGATGGTATAGCGATCTTGAAATGTACTCGCCGGATATACTCTTTGCTGGAGGCGGATGGTATAGCGATCTTGGGGCTTGCCGCCGGATATCTCTTTGCTGGGCGGATGGTATAACGATCTTGGGCACGCCCGCCGGATATACTCTTACCTGGAGAAGGTGGTATGGCGATCTTGGGGCTTGCCGCCGGACATACTCTTATCACGGAGAAGGTGGTATAACGATCTTGGGGCTTGCCCGCCGGATATCTCTTACCACAGCTCAGTGTCATCGTATCATAATCATAAATAAGTTAAGAAAACTTATAACTTCTTATTAGTCTTGTTCATATACCTCTCATTTTAGTATCCTAAGGCCTTAACATGTCTTTTAATAGAAAATCAGAATTTAACCCAAGTACTACATCTTGACTCCTTTAAAAATGACTCTTCTTTATACATAAAAGCTCTTGGGAAAAATTGATGCCTTAAAACCAATTTGCCTCTTCATACACTTATCTTACTTAGAGTAAATCTCTTAGCATTAACCTTTCATAAAGCTAATATAACTAACTTCCCATAAAGCAGTTATACTATCTTTATACTTTAGGAATTAAGACATTCTTATCTTTTCATAAGGTCGTTATAACTAACTTCCCATAAAGCCGTTATAACTCATATAAACCATTTTGTTCTTTTACTAACCAAGAGACTTATACTTGAACAAATCTACACAACTTTCAAAAATACTTGAAGCCTCTTATCTTTAGAATAATTCAATACTCAATACTTTCACACCAAGTACTCTATACTTTTGTAAAATCATACTTTTCCCTTAACGAGGACTTATACTTCTTAAAACAAAATAAGTCTTTATTTATACTTAAACAAGTAAGAATACTAAATCTTGTGCGTCTTAGTACTACATAGATACAAATACTCATGCTCAAAAGATAGGAAAGCTTCCATACCTTTTTATCAATCCACTTGCTAAGTCAAACTACATGAAGTAATATGTCAACCTAAAATAACCGTAATCGTTTATTAACCTCTAATTTCAATGTAGAATAATCTAAACTCAAAGCCACTAAATTCTATGGAAAATTGGGCAGCATTTCCTTTGTTTCTACATACTTTGCCACCTTTCACAAGGCGAATTTATCATCCAAGCGCCACATTTAAGGCTCGACAATCCAACATTTCAAAGGGGATTACACACTAATCTTGGGTGTGTAAAATTCTACCCTATAAGGTACAACAATTCACTTAACAATTCTAAGGTTGTTTTAGGCTACAACATGCTCATAATATCTTCTTAACCAATTCTTTTATATCAAACCACGTTTCTTGCATCTGATGACTCACAGAGCATTATTTACTACCACAGTTCTTCATTCAACATGCGACACTGAAACTAATTCTAAAGGAAGAAATGTTACCTTAAAGCTTTAGCCAAATTTTCCAACCACTTGCTAGCTTCCTTTTCAAGAACACCACCACAACAACCTTACAAGCTAGCCACAGCTTCCCTCTTGCTTTTACTTTTTGATTTTCCTAAGGCTAGAATGTCTCTTGGGATTTTAGAGAAGGAGGAGCTTGAACTTTTAGGAGAGAAGGAGGAGCTTTTGTCTAGAGAGAGATGAAATATGACCAAGTCTTGAAGACTTGGTCAATATAATCATGCAAAATCAGATGGGGACATGTCACCTCCCAGTCTTTTAAAAGAAAAATCGACTTTTCCTAAGTTTTTACGCCCAAAATCCGCCTCGGCGCGGTGCTGAAACCTCCGCTGACCTCTCACGAACTTTGGCGCGCGACCACATCTGGGCGCGGCGCTGCAACTTCAGCGACCCTCAGTACTTTGGCGCGCGGACGCATTCGACGCTGCGGCGCTTTCGCTTTGTCGAAACACGTTTCTGTCCATTGCGCCTTTGAACTTGTAACTCTCATAACTTTCTCGCGGCGTCCTGTCGGCGAGCGGTTGGTTGCGTTGGAATCTAGACTCAACGAACTACGCCCTAGGCCTTTGAAACGCGGAGCTCTCAATGTGCGGGTCATAACCCGTCTCAAAGTTGACTAAAACTCGTCGGAACAATCCGTCAACCTATCCTTGAAAATTTTAAGTCTTACCGGCACTTTAAATGCGCTCTCGAACACATGACTGAACTACGAGTAGCGGTTCTTAAGCGTTTCCAATGTCTAAGGAAGAAGTAAATGAAAATGGGATATTGGGATTCTTTTGTTAAAGTCCGTTTAGAAAGCTGGTTAGGGTGGGGAAGGGTTGATTAGTGGTTCTAGATGAAATCAAGGAATGCTGACTATTAGGGTGGTGTGCCTCATTGGTTCTCGAGGATGAAATCTGTTTATTGAAGGCAATAGACTCTTTGGCTCCGCGCTAATTAAGATAGGAGAGTTCTGAGGCTCGATGGGATTAGGTGACTCTTTGGTATCCATGGCTTGCGTAGTACCGCGGCGTCGGTGTGTCATAGACCCATGGATACCCTCCTGACCGGCCGTGTCCATTTGACCCGCCGCCTGACCCGGTTTTGACCCGCCCGTGCTAATTAAGATAGGAGAGTTACAAGGCCCCTCGCGAATAGATGACCCTTTGGTATCCTCAACTTGCATGAGCCGAGCACGATGGTAATCTTAGACCCTGGATACCCTCACGACCGTCTTATCCATTTGACGCCGCTTTGACCGGTTTAGCTCAGGATGCCTTCGTATGCTTGTTTTACCGATAGCAATTCTAGTCCCGAACTTCTAACTTTTCCGGCGATCAGGCAATTTACCTATAGTTGATGGGATTGTAGTGCTCAGTGGTTGCCATTATCTTTTGTTGTAGTCGGAGTTCACGATTGACCGCGTTAGTATTGCCGTTCCTAGGAGAGGATGAAGTGTCTATAGTTGTCGAACTTCTAGAGTGATCTGGAAGCATTGGAGGAGTATTTTCATTAGGCTTGTGGGCGGTGTTAGGAGTTTCCCGTAGTTTCTTCACCTACAAACATGCTTATGTCAGACTATTAACATCTATACTTTTTCCCCGATCATGAATCTTTTGTAGCATAATATCATCCATGCGTATTTCTAGTGGAATACGCATGCTCGGGCGTGACATGTACTAACAGTAAGTGCGAGATGGCGAATTAAGTTTTCTTTAACTATGGATGGGCTTCCACCATTCTTTTTCTTTTTCTTGGATCTAGACTTCGAAGAGCCTCCCGAACCACCAGAATCATTGCTAGAGCATGTAAAACGTTTTGTCTTTCTCATGTCATGAACTCTAAACTTCGATTATTGAAGAATCAATTGTGAGTGTGAGTTTAGGAAGAGAGGTAAGAACCGAAACCGTAAGGAGCAACTAAGGCAAGACGTTGAGAGTGTTTTCCTTAGTCAGAGAAACTTCTCTCTAACTCCCCACATTAAGTGTGATATTTGATTAGATGAAGTATAAGAGACTTGATTTATTTGAAAGTCATGAGACTAGATTTATTTGAAAGTTATGAGACTTGATTTATTTGAAAGTCACGATACTAGATTTATTTGAAAGTTATGAGACTTGATTTATTTGAAAGTCATACGACTAGATTTATTTGAAAGTTATGAGACTTAGTTGAAAGTATATGAGACTTTACTTGAAGGTATATGAGACCTTACTTGAAAGTATATGAGACTTACTTGAAGGTATATGAGACCTTACTTGAAAGTATATGAGATTTGATTAGATGAAGTATAAGAGACTTAATTTATTTGAAAGTCATGAGACTAGATTTATTTGAATGTTATGAGACTTGATTTATTTGAAAGTCACGAGACTAGATTTATTTGAAAGTTATGAGACTTGATTTATTTGAAAGTCATGCGACTAGATTTATTTGAAAGTTATGAGACTTAGTTGAAAGTATATGAGACTTTACTTGAAGATATATGAGACCTTACTTGAAAGTATATTAGATTTGATTAGATGAAGTATAAGAGACTTGATTTATATGAAGTATAAATGACTTGATTTTGGGAAAGAAGAAGTAACTGGATTTAAGGATATAGGTTACTTGATTTGAAACGAATAAGTTACTTGAGTTTAAAGTGTAGGTAACTTGTTTTTAATAGTGAAAGTGCCTTGATGCTACAAGTACTAGTGTCTTGGGGTTTATAAAGGAAAGGATGTGCGGCGAAGTACATGGATATTTAAAAAAGGAAGACATGGTATTGTCTTGGTTGCTTTAAAATGAAAGGATGTACGGCGGACATACATAGTACTTTTGGGGTTCAATTCCCTAATATTGCATGATGTGATTCTTTTTTTATAAAGATGGATGTACATAGTACTTTGGGTTCAATTCCCTGATATTACATGACATGATAAATGCCTTGAGTTTTCTAAATTGATAGTTCATTCTATTTGTTCTAATGAGAGTCAAAGATCATTTTAAATTGCATATGTTATCTCATATAGCCATTCGTGCGAGTGTTATATTTCCACGTCTCGCGTCCTAACTGAAGTAGTGACGTGTATATATATTTCATGAAGTAGCTCGTGGCGTGAGATGGTACCACGCTCGCTGCGGGTGCGAAGGACTCATGCGGGTTCAATTCGAGACCACGTTCCATGGATTAGCTCTCGTGATGCGGGTAGCGTGTACATATATTCATTACGGGTTGATTCCATGAATAGGATTGCGTAATGATTACGAGGCGGATGACCACGGCGTGGATTTTATATTTGAAATGGTAATGATTTCATATTTTTAAGGGATCTGATTGATTTCATATTTGAAATGGCAATTGTTATACCGTAGTTGCGGTATGTATGTGAGGGCGTGCGTGCGAGTCTGCGAGAAATTTTGAAAAGAAAGAAAGATGTGAGTTTTCGTGGAAAAGTTTCCGGTTATTTGTGAAGAAAAAGGTTCGTTAATGGGAATTGGATTCCCAGATTTGGTATTTGGACTTCTTAGATTATATTAGAATTTTGAGATTTTATTTTCGGGAATGGTCACGTGGGGCCCACGGGAGAAATTCTGGTTTTGTAGAGCCAGCTTTGTTTTGAGATTTTGGCCATTGTGGATATTTTGGAAGATGTTTTATTTTGGGCCAATAGGAGGGTGACACGTGTCACCCGCCTAGGTGGCTTAATAGAATGACATTTGTGCCTGACACTTTGGTTAAGTCGTTTTTAAGAAGCGTTTTACATAACTTGCGAGGAAAATTCCGGCTATGTCCTTTTTAAATTTTGCGGATTTTCCGAGAGGCGTAACATTTTGGACCAGCGGGAGGGTGGCGTGTGTCACCCTCACATTGGAAGCAAGTGGGCGTCCAAGTGCACGAAGTGGTTCACGTTTTGGCTTGATCTTTTGGCTCACGTTTAGTGTCCTATTGGTGCCTTGTTTTGTGCCTTGTTTGGTGCAATGTTTTGTGGAGTAGGGGTTAGGGTGCACTTGGCTTGATCTTGGCCTTACACTTGCCTTACACTTGGAAGGATCTTGGCCCTTGGTTGGCACTTTGGTTTCTATAAATACCACAAGTGTGAAGACTTCATCCGTTCCAAAAACTTCCAAGTCTTGAAACCCTCTCCTCCCCCTTTGTGAGCTCTTGGCGAGAGCCTCCACTCCCTCCCCGCTTTTGGTGTGGCCTTTGGCGAGGGTTCTCACTCCTCCCGCTTTGTGGTGCCTTGGCCGTGGGGTACCCCCCCCCTAGCCTAGTTGTTTTAGTATAATACCACTCCCTTGTGGTATTGAAATACTTCTCCTAGTATTGTTATAATGCCCAAAATCCCTTAGCCTGGTACCTTGTAGTATTCCAACGAGACCTCTTTACGTAGAGTCCGGAAAAACTACCTTTTGTCCTTTTAGTCTCAGCCGAAACCACAAGGAAATCTTCATAGTTGGTTGAAGTATTTGAGTAGAAGTTAGTTAGAACTTCTAAGGGTTGTTTGGGCGTGCGGAGTAGGAGCTAAACCTTGCTCGGGATCGACATTATAACTTGGATAATTTTGGGCTTTCGAGGTAATTATCTTGTCCTCTATTGTAATTGGAAATTACATGTTTGTTAGAATATATAGTTGAAGTATACTATATATGGAACTATACTTAGTATTCGGCAATGTCTTTTGACTTAAGCTGAAGAATAAAGCCCAGGCCATTGTATTTACATAGGGGTGTATTGCGGTGAACTTGTGTAGTATTCTTGAGTAGAATTGTACACGTCAGGTTAGGCGTGTAAACCCCACTGGTTGGCTTGGTAGCGGCCTCGATAGAGGAGGAGATTTCTGTTGTTGCGGGGAGAGTCTTCGAATTTTACTGTAGAAAGATAGAAACTTGTGTTTTGGGGTTAATGAGCGTTTGTGACCTTTATATGTGAAAGTACTAAGAGTAGCGTATTCTACTCGAGGAGTGGAAAGAGCTAGCAAGGTTGTAGTACTTGGAGCATTTTGCTTATTGTCGATAAATCGTCGCGAGGTATGTGAACCTCTTCCTATCTTTTCTAGCATGATTGTTGTGAACTATGATGCGGTAGGCGTACATGTGCTAAGTGATTTGGTTGGTTTAAAACATAGGGTGTTATAATAGCTTTATGGGAAGTTAGTTATAACGACCTTATGTAGTGAAAATGGTTTCTTGATGTTAGAAGTTAAGAGACTTGATCTTATAAGATAAGAGACTTAACTTATTTGTTATAATGTGGATGTTGTGTGAAACCTCGTTCGTGAGTAATGAGTACTTGGTTTTAAAGGGATAATGTTTCTTGATTTGGAAATCGAGAATGTGTATCGACAGGACCAACTGCGGCGTTAATAAGGAAAATGTATTGAATAATGATGTGTTGTATTAAAACCGGTAGAAACCTCAATCTGCGTAGAAGCTAAGATGAGACAAAATGATATTACATTTTCTAGATCATGCATTCTTTGTAATAAGATCGTTATAAACAAGAATAAACTACTCACGTATATGACATATGTTACTCGATTGTTCTAAAAGGAATCAAGTGATTAAGTTTGGGAACTATGAAACCATTTGAAAATGAGAAGCTTGAGTAATTGAAACTAGGCAAGCGGAACTTAGGAAAGAATGTTGTTACTTGATTTTGAAAAGGAAGGTGGGTTGGTCATTCTAATACTACGGTATCGGGTGACTTTTATAAAAGTAATGGATCTCTTTTAAGCAGACTTAACGTATGTAGTACTTTGGGGTTAAAAACCGGACTTTGGCGTAAAATGAAAGTACTTTGATTTGTGGTGAAACTTGCTATGCTTGTTGTTGTGAAACTTGCCTATGCTTGTTGTTGTGAAACTTGCCTATGCTTGTGATGATAGCCTTTGTTGTGCAAGTGTGGTATTTACGTATTCTGCGTCTCGATAGAGGTAGGTTGACTTGTTGAGAACTTACTTGGGCGTCTTTGGCGGTGATGGAGAATTCCACGGGTATGTTTCCATTTTGATTCTTGTCTTGTTGTTGATGTCACGTGGGCGTATCTGCAAATCTGATATTCGGGGCATCACGACCGTGCGGTCGGGTTGATTACGATATATTGTTATTGTGGTTATATGGACATGTCTGCGAGGTAGAATTCGGGGCATGTGGCCGTGCGGCGGGGTTGATCGCGGTATATTATCGTTGATGTCACATGGGCGTGTCTGCAGGTAAATTAGGGGGCATGTGGCCGTGGGGCATTGGTATTATTGTTGCATCATGGACATGTCTACACCGATCACGAAATTCGGGGGCATGCGGCCATGATGCGAACATGATTGATGTTGTGGGCGTGAGACCCGTAGTTATATTTAGTGATGACTTGAGGCGTGAGTCCACGGTGGACATGTTGCTTTTATGTTGTGAGCGTAGTTTGGTTATCATACATGTCTCTGCTTTATATAGACTAGTATGATTTCATTCTGATATTTTCTGATTTCACATACTTGGTACTGTTATCTTGACCTCGCCCGAGGCTGCGTTCATCTGCGCGGTAGAGTGCATCGGTCGTGGATCCTCGCTCTTAGGATCTCGGTTCAGCGTTTTGGGAAGCTCCGTTTCTCGGAGGCTTATCTTTTAGTATGTGTTCCACTGAGTTGTAGGTTCTTGTACATTCGGGGTATGGCGAGGCCTGTCAGTCATAGTTATTGTAAATCTTAAGTGCATGAAATCTTTGTTGTGGCGGGGTTTGTAAAAAAGGATTAAAGCATTCGTTTTGAAAGAGTTGTTTTTATATATGTTATTGGAAGGTAATAGTTAGGTTGGCTTTGTTTTATGATCATATATCTTGTTTCTTGTTTAAAGTTTTTATTTTCCATTTGGTTTTCTCGATGTTGTGTCACTAGGGTGCGGGATAAGGCACGATGCGGGCCGGGGCGGTCGTTCTGACAATGATTTCATATTTGAAAGGGATCTGATTGATTTCATATTTGAAATGGTATTTATTTCATAACTTGAAATGACACGGTGGATCTTACTTTTAAAGGCATATTTTTCAAAAGGCTCGATTGACTCTCGTTTGTTTATATAAAAATCTGATGATGCAGTGATGATACAAGAGTATGTTTGGCTTTATTTTATATGGCATGGTTGGTGTCACGACCGAACGAGCGTGGCGGTGCCTTACCGGGCACCCAGTAGACATACGTCAGTGTCGTGGAATATAAAACAAGACATGAAATAATATGAAGTGTAAAGCAGTTTTCTGCGAAAAGTTGCCTTACGGCATATATATAAAACTTGAATCCGACGATTTACATCCTTTTACAAACTACGCCCCGATTACTACGGACCTCCAGAATGATAACAACAATGGCGGGGCGGGGCGCCCGTACCACGAATGTAAATACCTCTGACGGCGGGGACTATACGTGATAAGCCTCGGAAGCGGAGCTTCCCAAGCATTTGTGATCTAAGGCGAGGATCGGCGGCGGTGTACCTCTACACTGCGGCATGAGCGGACCCGAAGGAAGTCGATCGGCGGTACCAAGTATGTGGCGAAAATCGTAAATGAAATCATAGTAGTCTATATAAAGCGGGAGACATGTATGATAACCAAACTACGATTCCTGATAAATAGCGATCATGTCAGTCGGGACTCGCGCCTCAAAGTCATCACTCGAAATCAACTATGGGTCTCGCGCCACAACATCAATCATGCGTGGAATACCTTCCTCGCTGTGGCGATCTATGATATAAAAGCACGAAGGAATACACGTGAACACTAGGTCCCTGTCGTAATAAAACCGTCAGGTAAGAAATGCGATGGCATAGCGAGCTACTAAAACCCACGGTACCAACAAGGTCATAAAGCGTATCATGAGATCTGTCTGCAGGCCACATGATCGAAGGCGGCCACTCGCGCGATATCTAATGTGCGGCGTCTAGTCTGGAACTTCCGCGACTCGCGCATAGGCCGCTCGATGGCCCGCGTGAGGTATTCCGCGTCGAGGGTAGCTACTCCCGGCGGCGTCACGGACTCGCGATCGCGTAGCCCGTAGACCGCGTGAGGTATAACCCGCGCTAACACGGAACTCTCGTAGCTCGCATAGGTCACCTGGACCCGCGTGAGGTATTCTCGAATCATAGGTCACCTGGACACTTTGAGTCTACCGCGTCGGAGGCGGCAACCGGAATCGTATCCGAGGTGAGTGATATAATACTAACATAATAGCTTATCGTTAAACAACATAAGCCTGACAAGAAACCGCTTTACACAAACATCACAAGATACTAACACCGTAGCATCTAACATGTTTACTTATCAAGTCAACAAGAAAGTATTACAAGGCTATCACAAACCAACACGGTCGAGTTATTCCGCGAGGTACTCTCTACTTTATGTTAGCAAGTTCGGGTTTTTATCCCCAAAGTACTTCATACAATAATTCTTTAAAAGATCCGTTTCTTTCACAATACCCGTAGTATAAAAATAGAGTGACTATATTTTTAAGTAAACCAAAACACTTCCCTTTGTAAAATCAAGTAACAACATTATTTTCCAAACGTTCAAGTTTGCCTAATTTCAAATGCTCAAGTTTCTCATTTTCGAAAGGTTTCGTAGTTCATAGTATTAATCACTTAATAATATAATTCTCCTTTAAAACAATTTGAGAAACATATGCCTTATATGTGAGTAGGTTATTCTTGTTTATAAAAATCTTATTAAAGCAGCCATGATCTAGGAATTGTAATATCATTTTGTCTAAATCTTAGCTTACATGCGGATGGAGGTTTCTCTTGTTTTCATAATACTTTATTAGTCAATACATTTCCCTTTATTAGCGTTCTTTGTGGTTTATCGATACTTATTACGATTTCGAAATCGGTAAAAATCGCTACTCGCGATCTTGACCTATAGCGGTTATACAAGTCTATCAGCGTCTAGAATACTCGTAGAATATTCTCTACGGAAAAATTAGGCGACACTTACGTTAAACTACACAAGTCTCACAAATACGGTCCATGTAAATGCAGTTTAATCTTCTTACGTAATATCCTTCATTACGGTTCAATTCTCTTACGTAATATCATACATGAATCTTATATTCATTTCTATACTACTACGATGTAATTTCCAATTCTGATAGAAGGACAAAGTATTTACCTCGATAAGCCCAAAATTATCCAAGTTTAAATGTCGATCTGAGCAGCGTTTAGCTCACTACTCTGGGTGCTCGACCGGCTCGAAACAACCCTTAGAAGTTCTACGCCTTCTTCTTAAAACTTCAAATGGTATGAAGATTTTCCTTAGGGTTTCGTTTTGTGGTGAAGGAAGTATAGTAGTATTTACGGGCTTTTAGTATAGGTGTAACCTTGGAATACTACAAGGTATTTGGGCGAGTATTTTGGAATAGTAACAATACTTGGAGAATAATTTTCTACCAAGGAAGTCTTGAAAAACAACTTTAGGAAGGGGGTAGTTTCGGCCGAGGCTCATGAAGGGGAGGTTTGGCTAGCATAACTAGGAAGGGGAGAGGTGCTCTCATTTAAATCTCGAGAGAGGGGAGGGATTTTAAGACTTAGAAATGTCTAAGTGTGGATGAAGAAGTTAATGACTAAGGGGGTATTTATAGGCGACCCGATGGCGAATCAAGACAAGTGGGGGCAAGTGGATGGTGTAGATTAGGACATGTGTGTTTTTGTCCCAATTGGTCATCTACCACACAAAATATCCTACAAACTCCTTGACAAAAAAATAAAGGCAAAGCGTGCCAATGGAAGACCATTTCGTCCGCCACAGGGTGACAAGTGTAAGCCTCTCGTTGGTCCAAAATATTTCATCTCTCGGAAAAATCCATAAAATTATAAATGACATAGCGTAATTTTCCTTCGAAGTTTTGTAAAGCGTTTAGTCCGATTCTTTTAGCTAGTTGTGCCCAAAATTTCGGTCCTTGCCTAACTTAAGGCTTAAGCTTTTATCGTGCGCCTCGCGTGCATACTCTGGAAATCTGGGGTATAACATTCTCCCTCTTAGAAACATTCGTCGAATGTTCCTCCTAAGAATCTCAAAACAACCATGCGCGATATAGTCTTCAGCGATGTACTTACGAAAACAATCATGCCACGCTTTGGCCACAATCTGACATTCATGAACACTTACGTCGAGTCGAGAATCACTTCCATCACTACAAAGCTCGCGAGGTCTAAAATATACTCGCCCGTACCTTCACTTTACAAAGAAATGATCACATCTATGCCGTAACACGTACTCGCTTCTTCACTTACTCGTCGTACCGCTAAATACGTTCGAACTCTTTCTCATAACATGTCACGTTTACGATTACGCCTTTTCCAAAATCTGCAGGTTACTACCTCGACTTGATCATCGTTAGCGGGAACACTCTGGATGGATCTCGATACTTTTTAGAACATAACAACATGAAAGGCCGGACGTCTTGCCTCTAAGTCGGACAGTGATGCTAACTTATAGGCAACTTGGCCTATTTTCCAAATGATCTGCAAAGGCCCAAAGTAACTCGGGCTAAGTTTCCTCTGTTTTCCAAAACTCGTCACCCGTTTAGGTGGTACCTTGAAGACCAGCGTCGACTGAGCTCTAAGTGTAAATCGTGGGATTATCTGCACGACTCGCATTGACTCGAGCTGCCAATAATCTCTTACGGACAAGCTTACTTTATCCAGCGTCCTGAAACAAGTATGAACCAACTATCTGAACCTTGCCAACATCGAACCAATCGGCCGTGACTTACACTTCCGCCCTACAAGGCCGTAGGCGACACGAATCTTTGAAATGGTAGCTATAAAACACTCGTCAGCGGAGACAACAATTCTCACGACTACCACGAAATCCACCTGGCGGCCGAGGCGAATGCGATACTAAGACTACTTTGAGTTCTAACCTTGCTGATAAAACTTCGGAAAAAAAAATAGCGTAACTTGGGCTCCATTGCTGTCGTAAGGTGAAAGTAGGCACCTCGTGCGACCTTACAACCCGCGATATAACATCTCGCGTAACCTCTGCCGAGTAAGCGATCTTGGTGAAAGACAAGAGGGTGACCCGCCGGCCCGACTCTTTGGTCGACGCGTCCACGAACTTCGTCTGTTGGTTAACTAAACTTGGGCCTAACTCCTCGTGACCCCGCTGGCGGGACCACCTCGACCCGCCCACAATACGGGCGCGGGTTGACGCAATCGGTCCATGACCCGAGCCATTATCGCGAAACTCTTATTCCGTCCGGAACAATCTCACAATCAAGTCACGAAAACCTAGTAGTCTTCTTAGATCGACTACCCTCTTTCATTTCACACTACTCGAGGACTTATCCCAAAAACATAGCTCGCGCATAAAATGCACTCAGATAAAGTCAAACATAAAATAACTCTTTTACCAAGATGTCCTCGCCTCTAAGGTCTCTGCGTATATAAAAATATAAGGCTCGCTTTCCCTATCCCAATCTTACCACGATAACTAACCATGATTAACACGATGTTATGAACATAACACTTAAGATATACTCGTATTATCACATACTAATCTCGGAGGGTTTAAGGATATACTGTATCTACCTTCCTCCTTTGTCGTTCTAATCAATCTGCCGGTGGTAGCATAGCTAGGAAGGTGATGAACTAGCCGCGATCTAAAGGTGAGTCTTCGTCGCGCCACCTTTGGTCGGACAATTTCTCGAAAAATAGCCACGATGGCAAGCGTAACAAGTACCGGTAAAAAGCGACATTCCGGGATGGCGCTGTCACATCGTGAACAACGAGGAAAAACGAACTCGGTGGCTAGAACCTATGTATATCTGAACGAAGCCACAGGTTACGCCAACTCCTGCATCGCGAGCGTCACGAACCACGGGGAGGACACTCTGCGATGGCGGCGCGTATCTAATCTGCTTTGGCGATTCGTCTCAAAGTTGCCAAAGGACCTGCTTTATTGGCCTCTTACTGTGATCTTGGTTAACGCGTCGATCCTTACGTTTCTCGGCTGCTTTGCGCGTAAGCGTACGTGAGCCATGCTCGAAGCTGTGAAGAGCTACTCTTGCACAACCTCTCTTAAATAGTCATTAAGACAGTGATGAATCGATACCTAAAATACTCTGCAGTTGCTAACTCACTAGATAGTAACGGTGCGTATTTTGCAATCTATCTTGTCTGCTTCTGGTCGTGGGCGAAGGTTCAAATCTCATGGCATGATGGAACTTCTGCCGTATGCTAGACTCTGCTTGAAATTTTGGTGGCGTCGCGAGAACTCCCGAATGAAGCACCACCCCAGTGATGATTGGAGTGCGTGCCTAGTAACCCTCTGTGCTCTGCTCGCGACTCCGCGGTTGCCTTGCCATACGGGCGGGTTGCCTTACGCGGAGGCATAACGGTAATGGAAAGAAATACGTTAGAGGGGTCCAACTTATAACACAGCTCTAAGGCACGATCTCAGAATGAGAATAATGGAAACAAATCCTAAATATCCTATAGCCTCCTGATTATTGGTGTGGTGCACAACACACCGATAATTAAGACTCTACTAGATACGATGCAGACACCTTAGAGGATTACGGCTCACGATACCACTTTTGTCATGGCCGAACCGGGCGTGGTGGTGCCTTACCGGGAACCCAGTAGATATACATCAGTAATGTCGTGGAATATAAAACAAGACATGAAATAATATGAAGTGTAAAATAGTTTTTCTGCGAAAAGTTGCCTTACGGAATATATATAAAACTTGAATCCGAACAGTTACATCCCTTTTACAAACTCTGCCCACAACAGTACTACATACCTCTAAGAATGATAACATGATAGCGGGACGGGGCCCGCCGTACCACGAATGTAAATACCTACAACGGCGAGGACTATACCGATAAGCCTCAGGAATGCGGATCTTCCCAAAGCGTTGGCGTGATCCTAGGCGAGGATCGGCGGCTGGTGTACCTCTGCGGCATGAGCGCGGCCAGAAGGAGTCGATCTGGCGGTACCAGTATGTGGCGAAAATCGTAAATGAAATCATAGTAGTCTATATAAAGCGGGAGACATGTATGATAGCAAACTACAGTTCCTGATAAATAGCGATCATGTCAAGTCGAGGACTCGCGCCTCAAAGTCATCACTCAAATACAACTATGGGTCTCACGCCCATGACATCAATCATGCGTGGAATACCTTCCGCCGGCTGGCGATCTATGATATAAAAGCACGAGGAATACACATGAACACGGGTCCGCTGTGTCATAATAAAACCGTCTGGGGTAAATGCGAAGGCATAGCGGACTACTAAAACCACAGTACCAACAAGGTCATAAAGCGTATCATGAGATCTGTCTGAACCGCCACGTGATCGAAGTTGGCCACTCGCGCGATATCTAATGCGGCGTCTAGTCTGGAACTTCCGCGACTCGCGTAGGCCACTCGATAGCCCGCGTGAGGTATTCCGCATCGAGGGTGCTACTCCCAGCGTCACGGACTCGCGATCTGCGTGGCCACATAGACCGCGTGGTATAACCCGCACACTAACACGGAACTCGTAGCTCCGCATGGGACCACGAGACCGCGTGAGGTATTCTCGAATCATAGGTCACCTGGACCGCTTTGAGTCTACCCGCGTCGGAGGACAACCGGAATCATGTCGAGAGGTGGTGATATAATACTAACATAATAGCTTATCGTTAAACAACATAAGCCTGACAAAGAAACCCGCTTTACACAAATATCACAAGATCTTAACACCGTAGCATCCTAACATGTTTACTTATCAAGTCAACAAGAAAGTATTACAAGGCTATCACAAACCAACACAATCAAGTTATTCCACGAGGTACTCTCTGCTTTATGTTAGCAAGTTCGGGTTTTATCCCCAAAGTACTTCGTACAATAATTCTTTAAAAGATCCGTTTCTTTCCATGATACAGTAGTATAAAAATAGAGTGACTATATTTTTAAGTAAACCAAAACACTTCCCTTTGTAAAATCAAGTAACAACATTATTTTCCAAACGTTCAAGTTTGCCTAATTTCAAATGCTCAAGTTTCTCATTTTCGAAAGGTTTCGTAGTTCATAGTATTAATCACTTAATAATATAATTCTCCTTTAAAACAATTTGAGAAACATATGCCTTATATGTGAGTAGGTTATTCTTGTTTATAAAAATCTTATTAAGCGACCATGATCTAGGAATTGTAATATCATTTTGTCTAATCTTAGACACATGCGGATGGAGGTTTCTCTTGGTTTTCATAATACTTTATTAGTCAATACATTTCCACTTTATTAAGCTTTTGTGGTTTATTCGATACTTATTCTGATTTCTGAAATCAGTAAAACATTATTCTTTTTTTTAAAAACCAAGTACTCATTACTCACGAATGAGGTTTCACACTTTATAACAAAATTCATATTAATTCAATTAAGTCAAGTCTCTTACCTTTTAAGATCAATAAACCATTCTTTTTATCTCTCTTAAGTCGTTATACCTAACTTCCCATAAAGCTAGTATAACTCTTAAGCTTTAAAACCAAGCGTTACTCTTCTTTCAAAAGGTTTCTTAGTGCTTTTGAAATACTTGAGTTCTTATTATTGGGCTTAAGTCAAAAGACATTGTCGTAAAACTACGTTCGGTTAACAGCGTCGTCTGCCGTCTTGTATATATTCTTTTAAAATATCATGCTCGAGAGGATATGAAGAATCACGTACCTCGCGGCGATTATCGACTATTAGCAAATAGCTCCAGAAATGCATGTCAAGCTAGCCTTTTCCTCCGCCGGTAGAATCGCTACTCGCGATGCTTGAACCTATAACAGTTATACAAGTCTATCACCGTCTAGACTACTCTGTAGAATATTCGAAGGAAAAATTGGGCGACTTCACTGCCGTTAAACTACACAAGTCTCTTGTAAATACGGTCCATGTAAGTACATTTTAATCTTCTTACGTAATATCCTTCTATTACAGTTCAATTCTCTTACGTAATATCATACATGAATCTTATATTCATTTCTATACTACTACGGTATGTAATTTCCAATTACAATAGAAGGACAAGAGTATTTACCTCGATAAGCCCAAAATTATCCAAGTTTAAATGTCGATCTGAGCGGCGTTTAGCTCACCTGCAGGTGCTCGACGCTCAAACAACCCTTAGAAGTTCTACATAACTTCTTAAAACTTCAATGGTATGAAGATTTTCCTTAGGGTTTCATTTTGTAGTGAAGGAAGTATAGTAGTATTTACGGCTTTTAGTATAGGTGTAACCTTGGAATACTACAAGGTATTTGGGCAGTATTTTGGAATAGTAACAATACTTGGAGAATACTTTTCTACCAAGGGGTTACTTCACGAAAAACAACTTTAGGAAGGGGTAGTTTCGGCCGAGGCTCGCAAAGGGGAGGGTTTCGGCTAGCATAACTAGGAGGCGGGGAGGTGCTCGGCTGGAAATCTCAAAGAGAGGGGAGGATTTTAAGACTTAGAAATGTCTAAGTGTGGATGAAGAAGTTCATCAACTAAGGGGGTATTTATAGGCCAACCAATGTCCAAGATCAAGACAAGTGGGGGCAAGTGGAGGTGTAGATTAGGACATGTGTGTGTGGGTCCCACTTGGTCATCTACCACACGAAATATCTACCCGACTCCTTGACAAAAAAATAAAGGCAAAGCGTGCCAATGGAAGACCATGTCGTCAGCCACTTGAGGGTGACAAGTGTAAGCCCTCTCGTTAGTCAAAATATTTCATCTCTCGAAAAATCCATAAAAATTATAAATGACATAGCGTAATTTTCCCTTTGCAAGTTTTGTAAAGCGTTTAGTCGAAAAACGATTCTTTTAGCTAGTTGTACCAAAATTTTCGGTCCTTGCCTAACTTAAGGCTTAAACTTTTATCGTCGCCCTGCGTACATACTTTGGAAATCTGAGGTATATGATTGGGTGGTAAGGTTTTACTTGTCCTTGTCATCTTTTGGCGATTATGATTTATTTCTTGTACTTTATGTTTATACTTAGTACTTGTTATCTTGACCGCCCGGAGGCTGCATTCATGCCGCGAGTTTAGGTTCTCAGTTGGGTTATCCGCGTGTGTAGGATCTTGTTAATTTGTTGAGGAGCTTCAGCATTCGGAGCTTACCATTAGTGCAGTTGATTTAGGCATTGTGTATTTGAGTGCGGTGGGGCCTTGTCGTCATAGTTGTTGTCAAAACTCTTGAAGTCTGTATTCATATGTGGGCTTTCTTGGCGTGAGTTTTATTTACATTGTTATCTGATTGTAGTCCCGTTCGGGTGTTATATATTATGGCGACCTTGCAGCTTTGCCTTTCTTGAAAAAAATGATGAGTGTTATGTAGCTTCTGCGGGTTACTTGTGTTGTATGGGTAGCAGGGTGCCCAGGTAGGGCACCAGTCGCGGGCCCGGGGTTCGGGTCGTGACAATATTCATAACTTAATATTTTCTACTAGCCTCCTTTTCATTATTGTTGTCTAAATTTATTTCTGAGGTTGCTGACTTAGTGGTGGTAAATTGATTTACGTAGTAATTATGCCATTTAGATGTTTCTACGACTTGTCTTTAACTTCATATGTAGCTTATTACACCGTAATTCTAGGACATGAATAAGAGAATGGGCGAGAACCTGAAGACTTGAAAAAGTGCGAAAGGAAGAATTGTTTTAGGCGGAAAATCTTAGAGCGTCGGAAAGGAAAAATGTTCGTTGATGAGAATTAGATTCTCAAAATGCATTATTTGAAGAGTATGGAACTTATTATCATTATGGAAATTTATTTTCTGGATTTGGTCACGTAGGGCCCACAGAAATTTCGTTTTGTGGGGCCATGGGGTGACAAAATTTTATGGACAAATGGGAGGGCGACACGTGGCACCCCCCCATGGTATGGGACGAAAGTGGGCTAGGGTATAATGGTCATTTGACCAAGTATGGATGAGCAAGTCTTGCTAGGCTTGAGCTTGATATTATTGACTAAGTCGATAAGCGGCAGCGATCTCTTTCGTCTGACCTAACAAGTGTTATAATCTAGACCCTCCAATGTGTTTATAAGCACACTAGTAGCAAGACATGTCTTCCAACACTTAGAAAAATTTAGAGAATACTTGTGTTCTTGAGAGTTGCTCTCGGGTTTGAGCTAAAAGGGAGGAAAAAAAATTTCGTTTGTGATTCATTAGTCACAAGACTTTAACCCAAGGTTCCTAGGGGTATTGTAAGGATATCTCAATAAAAAGATCCCGGAAAAACGACGTTTTCACGTTAGTCTCAAGGCAAAAACCTAAGGTGTTCTTCAACTTTGAAGATGGAACTTGAAGAGGAGTTCTTCATGAGATTCTAAGGAGTTCTTGGAGTGGATTGGAACCTAAGAAGAGGATCTAAAAGTTGCTAAGGATCGACATTTACGCTTGGACATTATTAGGGCTTATTGAGGTAAAATCTTCATCTTATTAATGTAATTGAAGATTACATGTTATAGTAGTTAAGAAATGAGCATGTGGTGTATAGAATGAAGTTTGAAAAGATTTGAATCAGGTCGACATGTTAAAACCAAAAATGGACAAGTTAGCCATTAATGTTGTAATTAATTTGGACGGTAGTTACAATCGTCACATGTTAAGGAAGAAAGGATTTATAGTTGTTGTAATTGTTATTATGTATATAACATGTTAGAATAACAACTTGATTGAAAAAGGAATTGAAAGGAAATTGATAATTGTTGTGACATTGTAGCCGAATATGGCTTGGAATTATTGGACAAATTTTATATTGATTGTGGGGCAGAATTTTACACGTCCTATTAGGCGTGTAATCCCCTTTGTATTTGCTGAATTGTTGGGCCTTAAATGTGGCGTTTGGTTATTGATTTTCGGGCCTTGAAAAAGGTGGAAAAGTACGTAGAAACAAAGGAAGTGATGTCCGATTTTCCGTAGAATAAGAGACCTTACACTTAGTATGATTCTATGTTAAAGTGAGGAGTTGATAGACATGTTATGATCAATATAGGTTGAAGTACTACGAGTAGCGTATTCTACTTAAGGGATGGAATAACTATCAAGGTTGAAGTACTTTGGAGCATTTTGCTACTTGTCGATAATCGTCGCGAGGTATGTGAACCTCTTCCTCCTTTGGCATGATTCTATGTATGAAATATACATGTGGTTTTATTTCATAATTCCTTCTACTCTTACAAGTTAAGAGGTATGTATGTTGATTTACTCTATGTGAAAGCTATGTCTAAGTTATCCTAAGTTCTTACCAAGTCTTATGGGGGATGTTGGTAAGAGTCGTTAGGAGGTATTTGGAGTCGAGTTGACTTGGCTAATTTACTGCACGAATGAGAATAAATATCGAACAAACCATTGCAGCGTTAATAAAGGAAAATGTATCGACAATCAATTATATTAAAATGAGTAGAATTATCCATCTGCATAGAAACTAAGATAAGACAAAATTGTATTACATTTTCTAGATCATGGCTGCTTTAATAAGATCGTTATAAACGAGTATAACCTATTCACAACGTATAAAAGTATATGTTACTTAATTTAAAGAGTTTACGTTATGAAGTTTTAAGACTATGAACCTTAAATTCTAAAAAGGTTAAGAGACTTTATTTTTCAAGTTATGGGACTTGATTCTTAAAGGAAGAAATGAATTGATTTAAAAGTATAGAATACTTGATTTGGAAAATATTAATTTCTTGTCATTCTAAAGATAAGAGACTTGATTTCTAAAGTTAAGAAGCTTGATTTCTAAAGTTAAGAGACTTGAAGTATTTTTAAAGTTATGTAACTTGATTTGAAAGTATAAGTCTCTTGGTTATAAAAAAAAAGAATGTAAGTGTCTAAGGCATAAAGTTAGTATAACGACTTTATGGGAAGTTGGTTATAATAGCTTTATGGAAAGATGAAAGAATGGTTTTCTCTAAGTAATGTAAGCAAAGAAATAGCTTGAAATAAGGAAAGGCAATTTGATTTAAAGGTATCAATTGCTTAAAGTTTTAAAGTAAGGGTCACTTGATTTAGAAGCCTAAAAATGTATTTCTAAAAATGAAGTGACTTGTTTGAAAAATAGACATGCCTTGATACTACGGGCGTTAGTATCTTGGGGTTTTATATGAAAAGGAGTCTTTTGAAAAGAATGTAAGTACATAGTACTTTGGGTTAAATTCCCGGATTTTTATGTGAAACGAAAAGTGTCTTGAGTATATAAAATAAAAGTCTAACGATTTAATGAACTTGTCTATGCTTGCTTGTGATAGCCTTGAGTGCAAGTGTTATATGTTTACGCTGCCGTGACTCTCAGTTGGAGGGCCGACTGTCTTGTTGTAAATTTACTTGGATGTACCGACAGTGACGGAGGCTTCCACGGGTATGCTTCCATTGTGATTGATCCTTGGACATGCTTATACGATGTGGGATTCCGGGCATGCGACCAGGATGCGGGTTAGATTCCCGGATTGTTTTTATTACTCCTTGGACATGCTTATATGATGTGGGATTCCGGGGCATGCAACCAGGAGGCGGGTTAGATTCGGTTATTTTATTACCAGTAGCCATGCTTATCGATGAGGATTAGGCGTGCGACCGTGTTATATCGATTATTACTCGATGGACTAGCTCCCGTGAAGACATGTAGAGATGGGGATTCACGGGCGGGAGATATATATATGTATTGTATATGTATGCAGAAGCGGTGAGGTAGGATGCCGGGCGCGTCCGTGGTTATATGTTACACTTATGGTATCGGCGGTGATGGGGATTACACGGGCAGGAGAGATATATATGTATTGTATAGGTGTACGCCGATAGTGAGGTGGGATGCCACAGGCGCGTCACCTGGTTATAATTTACAATTATGGTGTCGGCGGTGATGGGGATTCGCGGGCGCTATGATATTTGAGGGCTTGTATGCGTAGCCTGTGTGACTATTGTTCATGTGTTGAAATAGTCTTTAAAAGGTAAGCGACTTTCATTACTTTCACTTTGGCGAGGCGCGATTATCTTTATTATTTTGGTTATCATACATGTCTCGACTTTATATGGTATTATGATTTCATTCTGATATTTGAGTTTCACATGCTTGGTACATATTTTATCTTGACCTCCTTGAAATTTGCGTTCATCTGCGAGTTGAGGTACGTAGCTTGTTGATCCTCGTTCTTAGGATTATTGTTGGTTTGGTTGGAAACTCCATTATTTCGGAGGCTTTGTATTTTGATCTGATTCCACTGAGGTTGTAGGTTTATGTACATTCGAGGTATGGCGGGGCCTGTCGTCCACGGTTATTATGTCAAATTCTTAGAGGTCTGTAGTCATATCTTGTGGATGGGGTTGAGTAAAGAAAAAAAAGAGGTAGCTGCTTTTTGGTTTACGTGTATGTTTTTGGAAGGTGGCCTTATCGGCTAGCCTATTATTTATTTCTTTTGAGATGTATGTATGTTATTCTCTGATGTATACCTGTAAAGGGTGCCCAGGTAGGGCACCAGTCATGGGCCCGGGGTCGGGTCGTGACATAGCTGTAACTAGGTTTTCTCTACTTTTTTATCGTTTCCTCAGCCGATTCCAAATAATCACTTTTGAAGTCATAACTCTAACTTTGACTCATTCTTCAGATTAACATCCCAGGTATAATGTATCCGACTACGCTCATCGTCAATTGGTAAATCAATGTTGTCTCATCTCCATATCGCTTTAATTTGCGTGTTACTTTAAAGTATGCTTCTAATCCTTTCTGTAACAATATTCTATCATTTTCGTTATTAAACAAGGTGCACTTCCGACTTAGTGCTTTACCATCTCATCTTCCCCCCTTAGAGAAATAATTCAATAGTCTTCGCTTGAAATCCTGCTTGTCCTTCCGTCTTTCGTGGACCTGAATTCCTAGCAGCTTAGAATTGATCTTGGAGTAACCTTTCTTCATCTAAAGCGATTAAATAGGTCCATATATGTAGCGGGTCATATATTCTTGCTAGCATATTTGCTCTCGACGAACTTAACACTGGTTCACGTGTCTTGTTAAGGAGTTCCCTATAAATTCTTTCAGGGTCCTTCCACTAATCAATTTCCTCCTTCTACTCGTTCTCTCATTCTAGCAATCGTTTTTAGCTAGTGTAAGTGTCACACCCGAACCGGGCCGTGGTTGGTGCCTACACAGTCACACTTCTACTTAACAACTAATAGCTGCGAAAATTAAATAACACCTCTTTTTTAAAACCAACATACGTCTACAGGCAAAGCGACAAAATTTGCCGTAATATCATAAACAAAATACACTCATTTGTACATGAGTCGATCCAGCGTATGAATACAGGACCTAAGAGTTTCTTGAAATATGGCGGGACAAGGCCGTAGTACCCGTGCGTACAAGCACATGTCTTGAAAGAACTTATACCAAAAGATAACTCACGAGCGGATGGGCTATCGAAAAACTTCGGGCGGTCTGCACTGCGGATCGCAAGCTGCGTACCTAAACTGCGGCGTGACGCGGCCCGAAGGAGGTCGGTCTGAAGAATATACCAAGTATGTGAAGCGATGAAATCTTTGTAATAAAATCATAGATCTAAACAAAGCGGAGACATGTATGATAGCGACCTACGATCACAATCATAGCGATTATATCAGTCGGGGGCGCGTGCCTCGAAGTCACTATTCAAATATAACTATGGGTCTCGCGCCCGTAATATCAATCATGCGTGGAATCCTTATCGCTGCCGTGATCCGTGATATAATGTAACACGATAAGCATATCGAGGAGTATCTCTGGTGGTCGCGTGCCGGAATCGCGTCGTATAAGCATGACCGTAGGGTATACAAACAAATCAGGGAATCGAACCGCTCGTGGTCACGTGCCGGAATCCCATCGTATAAGCATGTCGAGGTATCCCTCGTGGTCGCATGCCCGGCGTCCCGTCGTATAAAGCATGACCATAGGATATCCTCGCGATCGCGTGCCGGCATCCCACATCGTATAAGCATGGCCGTGGGGTAACACAAACAAATCAGGAATCTAACGGGCTTCGGTCCGTGCCGGAATCGCGTCGTATAAGCGTGTCGGTATCCTGGTGGTCGCGTGGCGTCCCGTCGTATAAGCGTGACTATAAGGTAACACAAATAATGGAAGCATGCGGTGGAATCCGCTCGGCGTCGATGCGTCGAGTAAACTTCACATGGCGGTGACCACCGGCCAGAGTGTCGCGACAGCGTAATAAAACATAATACTTGCACTCGAAGGCTATCACCCGCACGTATAGGCAATTCTCGATTAATCAAGCCAAAGTACTTATCAAGGCACGCGTAGAATAATTCTCGATTAACCAAGCCAAAGTAGTTATCAAGGCCTGCGTAGAATAATTCTCGATTAACGAAGCCAAAGTACTTATCAAGGCACCACGTAGAATAATTCTCAATTAACCAAGCCAAAGTACTTATCAAGGCACACGTAGAATAATTCTCAATTAACCAAGCCAAAGTACTACGTGCGTGCATTCTTTTCAAAGACTCGCTTTTAATGTAAAACCCAGATACTAACACGTAGTATCGAGGTGTGTCTATTTTTCAAAGTAAGTTACTACACTTTTAGAAAACTCATTTCAAAGCTTGAAATCAAGTAACTTCAAATTTTCACAATCTAGGCAACTTATGCTGATAATCAAAATAAACTGACTTTCTTAACCTTGTAAAGCCGTTATAACCAACTTCCCATAAAGCCGTTATAACCCTTTATAGTTTTAGACATATTCATTCCTTTTTATAACCAGAGACTTATACTTAAAACCAAGTATCACGTACTTATAAATCAAGTTCTTAACTTTCCAAAATATTTCAAGTCTCTTAATATTTAGAAAACAAGTTTCTTACTTTTAAACCTCAAGTAACTCACGCCTTTAAAACAAGTTACTTCTCTTAAATCATGTCATTTCTCCTCTTTTAAAACAATTAAGTAAATCACTCCTTTGACTCACTAAAGTCATTAAAGCGACCATTAGGTTTTGGAACTAAGGCCTTAGCCAAAAGGTTTGGAAACCAACTTCCTTTCAAGACTACATGTACTTTAAGTAAAATACTTTCACTTTTAAGAATCCAAACTTCACTAAGGAAATGGATCATACAACTTACAATTTGACATCAAAGTACAATCAAGGAGTACATAGAACAAATTCTATTTTAGGAAAACCAAATACAACGAGGAATGGATCGTTTAAGGAGTAGGACATACTTTCTTTATCTTAATGAATCATGCTAGAAGAGGAGATAGTTCACATACCTTTTAGGCTAAATCCACAAGCTAAGCGAATCGCCATACGATAAATTGTCAACCTATAATGGTCACAACAAGACTATCAAATTCTAGTCTCTAACGTAGAATAATACTAAGTAAGCGATCTACAATTCTACGGAAAATCGGGACTTCCTTTGTTTCTACTCACTTTGCCACCTTTTTCAAGGTCGAATACAATAACCAACACGCCACATTTAAGGCTCGAACAACAACGAAACAAAGGGGATTACCGCCTTCTGATCGTGTAAAATTCCTCCCATGATTAAATACGAAGTAGTTTAATACTCATTAGCCATTCTCGGCGACAATAACCAACACTAAGTCTTTTCCAATCCTTTTCTAATTCCAAGTTCTAAGGTCTAACATGTTATATAGCCATAAACAACTTGGCAACTACAATTTCCTTAACTTTATACAACATCGGCGACTTAAACTAATATTGACTTGAATTGAAATCTTAAGGCTAAACATGCTAGTTTTGGATTAGGGTTCGAATAGCGATATACTAATCAAACTTCATACTAAACATCTCATGCTTGCTAATATCACAACTTCTGATGATAAGTAATCTTAACTACTAAAGCGACAAGATTATACCTTTATAAGCCCTTAAAAATTTCCAAGATTCAAAGTCGCCTTAGCATGATTCTTAGCTCCTTTCGTAAGTTCAATCCGCTCGAGCACTCCTAGAAGCCTATGAAGAACCCGTCTTCAAGTTCGACTTCAAAGTTGAAGAACTCGTAAGTTTCCGCCTTGCGACTAATACAACGTCATTTTCGAAATCTTTCTATTGAGATATCCTTACAATACCCTTAGGGACATTGGGTTAAAGTCTTGTGGCTAATGGATCAAAACTACAAAATTTTGTGTGGGTAAAGTCACAAACAGGAGCTTCTAAAGGGACAAGAAATGTTGTGATAAATTCTAAGTGTTGAAGACCTTGTCTTGCACTAGTAGTAAGCTTATAAAACATATTGGAGGGCTTATATTAACAGCTTGTGAGCTAGGATGAAGAGCAATTAATGTAAAGCCAAGTGGACAAGTTGACTTGGTCAACAATCTCATGCTTTGAAGACTTATCTTCCAAGATGGTCGATGACCATTTACCTATTATTTTCATCCAAGACCACGTGTGGGGTGCGCGTGTCGCCTCTCATTCGTCCGTAAAATTGTAACAACTCGTGGGCCACAAAGCGTAAAATTCTCGGGTGGGCCCAGCGTGACCAAATCCGTAAAACAAATTTCCATAATGTTAATAAATTCCATACTCTTCAAATAATGCATCTTGAGAATCCAATTCTCAACAACGAACATTTTTTCCTTTCCGACGTCCGGAAGATTTTCCGTCGGAAAAACAATTCTTCCTTTCGTACCAATTTCCAAGTCTTGATTCCTTACGTACATTCTCTTTTACATGACCTGGACTTACGGGGTGTAACAGTAAGAGTCATTCGCACCTCTAATCAATGTCTTATTTCTGATTCATCTTAAGTCGTCCTCGGCGTGGTATCTACCGGTTATATGGTTAAATTGACCTTCTGGTGATCCCCATTAATATTATTAATTCACCCTTGATGAAAACATTACCTACACTACTTCTTAGCCTCAAAGATCACTTAATCCTTATCTTTTGCCTCACGAATATTATCACGTTTCCATCTGTAACTTACATCTTCTATGTCTTACCGTTTCATACTTATCGCTTTGCTCGATTTTTGCTATACTTACTTTTCATAACATTCCACTTCGTCTTATTTATAGTAATCCCATAAAAATCCTTGATTCTTGACTTCCCTTACTCTTACTAGCCACTATGCTTTAGTCTTAGATATTGCCTTACTTATTTAATAAACTCGTAAGTTGTAAAACCACTTCGATGTATCTTTCACGTCCTGTGACATGAACTATCTTTAATACCTTGCATATATTGTGATTTACTCATAAGAATCGAAACTATCCATATGTGCTTCCTCGTACACTCGGGTAACATTATCTGTCCCAATCTCGATGATGGTTTGTAACTCACTAAATTGATAGGATATAAATGCGACACAAATTATCATTCGAACATAAGAACTACTACCTCGATGTTTCTTTTATATTTGTAACTTATTTCTATTGGGATGCCTGAATCCTCAATAATGCGATAAAATTCAAAATCTCGATAAAAATATTAGTAATATAGAACATCTGATACCTTGCCACCAACTCGTAAAGGCAGAATGTCTTAGAATACCATTTACATACATGTGTCAGTAGTCTCAAGCGATTACGAGCAGGCGCTCGTCCACTCTATATTGGTCTTTATAACTAAGATTTGGACACATCTGTATCCTCGGCTCTTGCTACCACACTAAAAAACAACCAGTGTATTTGCGACACGGTTTAGCATGTGCTTACTATCGCACTAATGACATAGTGGCGGGGTGACTCGCTCTATCTATACTAACACGATCTAACATGCGGCATTTTTAGCCACACCGGCCATACCTAAAAGCTCGGATCATGCACAAGTCACTATCCAAACCTAGTTTATGGAAAAACAACACCACTCTATACCTCTCTATAATGCTTGTGTACTAGCCCTCTTAGTCCGTACGATATCCTCATCAAGATCATATCCTGTAAAAATTAACGAGCCTTGCTCCATGGACTCCAAAGGTTGTGAACTTCTTGATCCTTCAAGGGATTTATCTCTATCACATGCTCTCGGGTGACGTCAAGCCTATAAGGCAACCGATTGTGTCAATACTTGTACCGCTCTTCTCACATCCGATCGGATGGAGCGATGGTGGAGCATGTGGTGATGATCTTTGGAGCTTCTCTCAGCTCCTCTAGTACTTATCGAGGCTATCTGAGGAAGTGACTCTCTAGGCCTCATACAATCTGTCTCAATAGAGGGCGTACCTCTCACTCCCTCATCAAATTCTACCTTAGCATCCTGGCTAGTGTTAGCCCTTTTGGGAAAAGACATCTTTGTACAACCTATGTTAGCAGCGTATGTTAGACTCGATTTCCTATAACTCAACTACATTGCATGATCTAGAATATGAAAAAAAGGTAACCATCTTAAATTTCCTTCAACCCCATTATTATAAGTGTGGTGCACAACACACCCGTAAACAGGACTCTACTAGAAGATGCTTGTAGACTCCCTAGGATAGACCTGCTTTGATACCAAATTTGTCACCTTTGAATTGGAGGATACAATGACACTCGATCCTACCTTCACAGAGCTCGACATAAGTACGTCCATTACTATGATATAATGCATAAATGGGCTGAAAAGGTTGTCATGAGATAATCTGATTAAAACATGGAAGAATACTAGACAAAGGGCGGACTGAAATGATAACAAGCTTATATCGCTAGACTTACAAGGCTCTGAGGCTACAGACCATATATACACTTAAAATCTGTCTACAAGCCTCTAAGGACTATATAAATATCATAGGGTCGGGATATGGTCGCCATACCCATGAACATATATCATAGCATCTGAGCTCGAAGGTAACTCCGGAGCAAGTGGAGTGATCAACACCTTCCGCTGAGCTAATAACCTACTAAAGAGGATCGTCGACACATCTATCGGGACCTCTGGACATGAAATCTGACATCCCCTGACAAAAAGGGTACGAATAAAGTACCAAGTATGTAAGGCATGAAAACATAAGTAAAAGAAGTAATGTAAATAAAGATAAGAAAGATAAAACTTGTAACTCTGATTGCCGCTAAAGGGCGTATTACATGCATGTTTTCGTTTAAAAACATATACATACATATAAGACACTATGTGCGGATGTTACATCATCATCAAGATACGTTTTAGGGCTAACATCATCATAAATACCCAACTGCAGTGGTGTGCACAATAGGTGCCTATCCGGCCGGCTATAGCATAGCTCGGTGTCATAATATATATATATATATATAGCATGATAGACTCGTAGAATAACATTTTGAACCTTTCAAAGTAATGTAAGGTCGTTACACCTCCAATTAACATTATGGAACCATCATCAACAACATCCATTACATTTTAATCCAAATGAACATTTAACATGGATACATATATCATGAAAGACAATAGACATGAGCTTCTAATCTATAAGAGCAGAGTCGTTATGAATATCGTTTCATTTACATTGCGTTCGTTTGGAATAAAAAAGGAATGAAAGTGCCTTAACATACTTTTGTCGATTACTTAACGACTCAGCGTATAACTTTCTGTTCCACTTCAATCTACATAATGACAACAAAATCTATTGTTAATGCCGTGGAAGAACTTAAAACACATTTCTAAGCTAGTAGCTCTCTTATGAAAAATTGGACAACACTTCCCTTACATTTCCTTACTTTCCCGAATTCAAAACAGCACCAGACAACAACATTAAAAATAACAATAATCAATACCATCCATTCAGCCCCTCAACAACGTAAGAACAACTCCAATAACTCAAACAATAGTATAATGAAGCGACAAGCTCGGTTTATATTATCAAAATTATGGCTTAAACCATTTTCATTCGAACTTATTAACAACGGACCATACTCGATTTATTCCATGAATTTCAAGCCATAAAATACCATAAGGAGGTTTACAAATAGTTCGACAAACTACGACAACAAAACTATTTTCCGCTTTATATTATAGATTTTCAATCATCTGAGCTAGCTATAACTCCTCTGAGCATAAATACATGAAGTAGAAGTTAAATCTTACCTCAAAAACCAAGAAATCTTCAAATGTGAGGATACTTAAACTTGGGGTAACCACTAAGTCAACAATGATGAAGAGAAACTACGATCTACTTGCAGTGGAAATCTCGATGTTGGATTTGCATTGTTGCCTTTATATTTACCTTGAATCACATAAGAACTCTTGAGAACCTTTAGGGGTGGTGTAGGATCTATTTTGAATGAAAAATGACAAAAGCAGGCTCTTAATCAACTTTAAAATTACCAAGGTCGGTCGCGCCTCAAGTGTGTCTCAAAGGTGTTTCAGCGGTGCTAGATCCACGTTCTTAGGATCTCTACGTTGGTGTCGGAGCTCCGTCTTTTAGGAGGCTCTGCTTTTGGGTATGATCTCCTGTTGCAGATAGTTTTATCTGATCGAGGGTATGGCGGGGCCTGTCGCCATAGTTATATTTCCTTAGAGTTACATAGTAAGTATTGTATAGTGTCGGATGTAGCTGCTAAACCATATTTATATATATATATCGAAAGGCGATGTTTTCTCCATAAAGCGTATGTCTTATTTTATAAAGCTGTTTCATGTCTTGCTTTATATTTCGTGATTACTCGATGTATGACTACTTGGGTGCCGGTAAGGCACGATCCACGGGCCGGGCAGTCGTGACAAAAGTAGTATCGAGCAGTTAATCCTCGGAAAGTGTCTGAACCGTATCTAGTAAGTCTTGATTATCGGTGTGTTGTGCACCACGCCAATAATCGAGGAGGCTATAGGATATTTAGGATTGGTTTCCATTCTTCTCATTACGAGATCGTGCTTTAGAAGTGTGTTATAGGTTGGACCCTCTAACGTATTCCTTTCTTTATGTGATTATGCCTCGCGTAAGGCAACCGGGCCCGAAGAAGGGCAAGCGGTAGGAGGCGCTAGCGAGACACCAGTCACGAGGCTCGGGCCAGTCTATACGAGCGGCGAGTTCTATAGCGCCCGGCCCAGCGAGACCACAGTACCACCTCGCATCCCGCGGCTGGGGCGGAGGTTAGGAAGTACAAGGAGATGGCCCACTGCGGCTAAAGTTGTGGCCCGTCGAGAGAGGCTGGATCTGGCGGTTCGATTCCGGCTCGGCTCGATCGCGCCGTGGTACACGAGGCGAATAGTTTGAAGGCTACGAGATTTCTTGAGTTGTAGCGCTTGAGTTTCTGGTCGGCGGGAGGATGATCGCGAGGAGTTCATCCGTCGGCTTGAGGATCATGCGGGTGATCAGGCCTCGAGAGCGAGTCTGTGACGCCCGGTTCCACGGTTTGCGTGATACGCGATCGATTAGTTTGGTCGTGGGAGTTATCGGGAAACCGCGCGTCCCGGCTACGCAGGATGAGTTCTGAGGCTTTCCTCGCTCACTGCGCCTCGCGGATGAGGAGGCGCGGTGATAGATTTTACTCTGAGGCAGAGAAGGGCCTTTGTCGAGTACAATGTCGAGTTTGATTCATTGGCTCGATATGTCCCGGCATTAGTAGCGATTATGGAGGATAGGGTGCGGTTACGTCATTGGGCTAGATGACTATATGGCGAGCCATGTGCGAGTGTTTCTCTTGGCCGGGTATGGACATTACCGCATGCGAGCTCATGCTCTTGGATGTGAGGCGTAGAGATCGCGGGTTGTGAGGGGCGGCGAGAAGGCGGGGCGGCGAAGTCGTTTGGTGGCTATCGTGGTGGCGGCCTCGGCGATCTGAATTTGCACCACGGCCGGCTCGAGCACTCCTACCGTCCTCGGCACAACCGGGATATTGAGGCGGGCCGGGGCCCGAGGACTTGAGACATCGAGCGGCGAGAGGTTACGGCGATCAGGACCACCCCGCCGGTGTGGCCGTCTGGTAGATCCCGCCGGGAGTTGTGATGCGGGAGTTTGTTTGATTGTGGCCAGCGGTCACTATCACAGCTGTCCTACCAAGGCGATCTTGATGGTAAGTCGACCTACGAGTTCTTTCGTAAGGTCTTCTTCATCTCTCTGATTTACTCGCCGGGCGAGTACTCATGGGTCAGTCGCGGCGAGTCGTGGCTCGGGTCGATTCAGCGGTCCTCGAGCCGCATTTATGTTTTGTCCGGTAAGCGAGATCGGAGGCCTCACTTTGATGTAAATCGCAGTACTTTATCGGTTTAGGTTTGATGTGTATGCTTTGATAGATCGGGTTCTACTCTGTCTATATATCTCCTTGTTGCTAGTAGGATAGGGATAGGCACGAGTCCATAGACCCTTCCGAGGTAGCTACGCGCGATGGGTGATTCGGTGGTAGCTCGGCGGGTATATAGAGCTTGTCTGTGACCATTCTGATCGTCGGACCTGGCCAGGCTTGATAGAGTTGGAGATGATTGACCGGCGTGATCATGGGGATGGATTGGCTAGCTTCTTGCTACACCAATGTAGCTGCGAGAGAAAGTAATGCGGTTCGATTTCTGAGGCCGGTTGTTGAGTGGGAGGAGCACGGTGTCGCAGAGAGGTAGGTTTATTTCCTACCTCGAGGCTAGGAAAGATGGTGCGGAAGGGTATATCTACCATCTCGTTCGGGTGTTTGATCTGAAGGCTGCGGTGCAGATTTTGATCGATTCGATGGTCGTGAGTTCCCGGGCGTGTTTCGGATGACCTCGGGTATCCCTCACGAGAGGAGATCGAGTTTTGTATAGATGTGTTGCGGATACTCGGCCTATTTCCATTCCGCCATACTGAGAATGGCACTGCGAGTTGAGAGAGTTGAAGGACCGGTGAGGATTTCTTTGGAGAAAGGGCTTCATCGGGCCTAGTGTTTCTCCGCAGGGCCTTGGTATTGTTCGTGAAGAAGAAGGGCGGGGCCTGCGCATGTGTGTTGATTCTGAGCGGTGAACAAGGTGACCATTAAACGAATACCCTCTTCCCGGGATTGATGATTTGTTCGACCCGATTGCGAGGCGAGATGCTTCTCAAGATTGATCTGCGATCGGGCTATCATCGGTAGCGAGTCGAGAGAGGTGGATGTCCACAGAATGCATTCGGACGATGCGGGCATTATGAGTTCGAGTCATGTCTTTTGGGTTGACGATGATCGTGGTATAAATGGATTTGATGAGCCGAGTGTTCAAACCATTTTGGACACGCGTTTGTGATAGTGTTCATTGATGATATCTTGGTTTATTCGCTCGAGCGAGGCGTCTGCGCATTTGAGGTATCTTGTGATTCTCGAGACCAGCGGATTATGCGCCAAGTTTTCCAAATGTGAGTTTTGGTTGACTTGATGGCGTTTCTTGGGCATATTAGCCGGGTGATGACATTCAGTGGATCTGGCGAATCGAGACGATCGATGCCAGCTGAACTCTTACTCAGCGAGAGGTTCGCGATTTACGGGCCTTGCGAGGATATTATCTCGGTTCGTGGAGAAGTTTGCTTATCTACGCACCGTTGACTAAAGCCCGACTGAGCGGCCAAGTTTGATGGTGATGCTTGTGGCGGGGTTTCGATTCTTGAAAGAAGGCGGCCGCCCCGTTCTTACTCTTCGGAGGGTCGGATGGTTATGTCGTGTATTGTGATCGTCGGGCATCGGGTTGGGATGTGTGTTGATGCGGCGTGGCGGTGTTATACCGTGTTTCAGTATATGCGTGAGGCGTGCGTGTACAATTTGAGCCTTAAGTAGGCATAGTTTCGAAATTTGTACACAAGTGCGAAAAGTCGTTTTCGGCGAAGCGTTTCCACGACTACGTTGGGAAAATTCGGCTATGTCATTTAGTATTTTGCGGATTTTGCGGCGGAACATTTTGGACAGCGGGAGGTGACACTTGTCACCCTCGTTGGGCACAAAGAGAAGGCTTGGCATGGCGTTGGCTCCTCTTTTGTGCCTTGCTTTGTGGCTTGTTTTGTGGAGTGTTTTGTGGAGTGTTTTGTGGGTGCACTTGGCGATCTTGGCCTTACACTTGCCTTGCACATGGCTTGATCTTGGCCGTTGGTTGGCACTTTGGTTTTGCTATAAATACCCACTCTCTTTGAAGACTTCATCATCCACTCTTGACTTGCCTAAGTCTTGAGAACCCTCCCTCCTCTTGTTGACTCTCGTCCAGAGCCCTCTCCCTTGTGAAGGCCTTTTGGCGAAACCTTCCCCTTTGTGAGCCTAAAGCGAGAACACCCTCCCTTAGGGTGTTGTTCTCGTGTGGTACCCCAGCTGTGGTTTTAAAATACTCATCCAAGTATTGTTATAATGCCCAAAATACCTTGCCTTATACCTTGTAGTATTCCAAAGTTACCTCTATCGTAGAGTCAGGAAATACTACCTTTTGTCCTTTTAGTCTCAAGCCAGAAACCACTAAGGAACCATGGCTGTTGGTTGAAGTTTTGGAGTAGAAGTTGGATAGAACTTCTAAGGGTTGTTTGGAGCGGTTTGGAGCACTCGGAGTAGGAGCTAAACCTTGCTCGGTAGCGACGTTATACTCGGATAATTTTGGGCTTATCGAGGTAAACACTCTTTGTCCTTCATTGTAATTGGAAATTACATGTTGATAGAATATATAGTTGAAGTATACTATATATAGAACTATACTTAATCTTTGTGGCAATGTCTTTTGACTTAAGCTGAAGAATTAAGAAGCGAGCGTATTCTGTAGACTTGTGTAGTATTCTTGTGTAGTAGAATTGTACACGTCAGGTTAGGCGTGTGAAACCCACTCTGGTTGGCTTGGTAGCGGCCTCGATAGAGAAGGAGATTTCTGTTGTGGCGGGGAGATCTTTGCGAATTTTACGTAGAATATTCTCGTTGTAGTCTAGATGATAATAGGCGCCTTGTGGCCTTATAGGTTGAAGTACTACGTGTGGCGCGATTTACTTGGCTTAAGGAGTAGCCATTGTTTGGGCGTTTTGCTATTAGTCGATGCTCGTCGCGAGGTATGTGAACCTCTTCTATCTCTTCTAGCATGATATGTGTGTAACTATGTAGTGCGGTGAGCGTCGTGTGTTTAATGTATTTGATTGGTTTGAAACATAAAGTGTTATAACGGCTTTATGGGAAGTTAGTTATAACGACTTTATGTAGGTAAGAAAATGGGTTGTGGTTTTAAAAGATAATTGATTTGATTTATAAGCGGCAGGCGTTATAATAAAACTTGAAGTATTTCAAAGATTTATGAATCGTTTTGAAAGAAGTGTAGTATTGTGCTTTGAAAACTTAAGAGTTATACTAGCTTTATGGGAAGTTAGGTATAACGGCTTAAGAATGGTTTCTTGATGTTAGAAGTTAAGAGACTTGATCTTATAAGATAAGAGACTTAACTTATTTGTTTTAATGTGAATGTTTGTGTGAAACCTCATTCGTGAGTAATGAGTACTTGATTTTATTTAAAGGGATAATGTTTCTTGATTTGGAAATCGAATGTGTATCGACAGGACCGCTGCGGCGTTAATAAAGGAAAATGTATTGAATAACGATGAATTGTATTAAAACCGATGAAACCTCCATCTGCATAGAAACTAAGATGAGACAAAATGATATTACATTTTCTAGATCATGTTTCTTGTAATAAGAATGTTGTAAACAGAATAACCTACTCGCGTCTGACATAATTTACTCGATTATTCTAAAAGGAATCAAGTGATTAAGTTTATGAACTATGAAACCTTTTGAAAATGAGAAGCTTGAGTAATTGAAACTAGGCAAGCTGGAACTTAGGAAAAGAATGTTGTTACTTGATTTTGAAAAGGAATGTGGGTTGAGTCGTTCTAATACTACGAATTGTCGGGTGACTTTTATAAAAGTAATGGATCTCTTTTAAAAGAACTTAGCGTATGTAGTACTTTGGAGTTAAAGCCGGACTTTGGCATAAAATGAAAGTACTTTGAGTTGTGTGAAACTTGCCTATGCTTGTTGTTGTGAAACTTGCCTATGCTTGTTGTTGTGAAACTTGCCTATGCTTGTGATGATAGCCTTTGTTGTGCAAGTGTGGTATTTACGTATTCTGGCGTCTCGATAGAGAAGCGGTCGACTTGTTGAGGACTTACTTGGGCGTCTTTGGCGGTGATGGAAATTCCACGGGTATGCTCCTGTTGATAGTGTTATTCCATGGACTAGCTCTCCGTGGGGTTTCTTCTTGTTCGGCTGGGTATGCGGTGGTGGCTCTGCGTGCTTGCCGTCTCGTGGTGATTCGGCCTTGGTATCGGTAGTCGACCCTCGCGCTTGCCAGTTCGATTATAGTGGCGAAGTTTCGTGATCTGACCTTGGTCCACAGTGGTCAGCCCTCGTACTTGCCGGTCAATGCGTGGCCGGCCTTGAGTATCCGATGTCGGCTCGCGCTTGCCGTATCGGCCGTGTTTGGTTGCATTGTATTATTGGTACGGTCGGATCTGGTAGTTATACTTGTCTGCGGTTTTATAACACGAGTGGGACATGGTGTTCATGTATAATCCTTGGTATGGTTATATCATAAGCTATGGCGGTGAGGAAGAAATTCCACGAACACAGTGATAATTTGGGCGTGAGTCCACTGTCTTGATATGGTTATATGTTATATCTGTAGTTTGGTCATCATACATGTCTCTGCTTTATATAGACTATTATGATTTCATTCTGATATTCTGATTTCACATACTTAGTACTGTTATCTTGACCTCGCCGGGGCTGCGTTAAATCTGCGGTGGTAAGTGCGTCATTTATCGATCCGCGTTTAGGATCTCATTTAGCGTTTTGGGAAGCTCAGTTCCGTCGGAGGCTTATCTTTGGTATGTTACCACAGTGCATAAGTTCTTGTGCGTTCGGGGTATGGCGGGCCTGTCCGTCATAGTTGTTATATAAATCTTAGAAGTGCAGTAATCTTTGTTGTGGCGGGGTTGTAAAGATTAAAGCTGTTCGGAGTTTTATGTATATCTTGAAGGCAAGCTGTTTTGGTTGCTTTGTTTATTTATTATATCTCTTATTTCTTGTATAAAGTTTTATTTCCATTGGTTTTCTACGATGTTGTATCACTAGGGTGCGGGGTAAGGCACGATGTGGGCCGAGTTGGGCGTCGCAGTGGTATCGAGCGATTAATCCTCGGAAAGTGTCTGACCGTGTCTAGTAGAGTCTTGATTGCTCGGTGTGTTGTGCACCACATCTATGTCGAGAGGCTATAGGACATTTAGGATTAGTTTCCATTCTTCTCGTTACGAGATCGTGCCTTAGAGTTGTGTGATAAGATTGGAACCTGCGGCGTGTTCGTTTTACGATTATGCCTGCGAGCAACCGGGCGAGAAGGGCAAAGCGGCGAGAGGATCTGCGAGTAAACGTGGCGAAGACCGCGATGCACGAGCCTCGATCCATGATGCGGAAGCGAGAGAGATGAGTTACAAGAGTGGGCGATTAATGGCGGGGTTGTGGCGAACTTGAGATAAGCTGAACCTGGCGGTTCCGATGCGCGATGGTTCACACAGATCGGATAGTTCGAGCTTGGGATTTTACGAGTTGTAGGCGCGAGTTTTATGGGTGAGGCACGAGGATGATCGCGAGGAGTTCATCAAGCGATTCTGACGGATCGTAGAGTGATCAAGGCATCGGAGATCGAGTCGGTGGCCACAGGTTCGCATCAGCTGCGTGATCTGCGATCGTAGTTTGATTCTTGGGAGCTGTCGAGGAGAGCATGCAGCTTCCAGGTATGGAGCGAGTTCTGAGGCCTTTCTTGCACATTTCTTGCCTCCCGGATGAGGAGGGCTCGGTAAAGATTTTTAGTATTCTGGCGAGCAGGCGTGCAGTTGGGAGTACAATGTGGAGTTCGACTCATTGGCGATGCGTCCGCGTTAATAGCTAGTATGGAGGATCGAGTGCACCGATATATTCTGAGGCTCGATGATTGCCTTGCGAGAGAGTTGTTGGTGTAGCTCTTGGCCGGGCATGGACATTGCCGCATGCGGCGTATACACTTGGATGTGAGGCGGATAAATCGGCGGAATGACCAAAGTCGTGAAGAGGGCGAACAGCGAGGTCCTTTGGTGACTTTGGCGGACCGCCTCGTGGCCGAACTAGTTATGTACCTCCGTCGGTCTGAGTGGTCTCGCGGCTTCCGGGACGCCGGGATATTGAGGAAGCGGTCGGGGCTCGGGTTTGATTTCGGGAGAAGCGAGTGCTCGCGGATGAGGTGCCCTTGTCTCGGTCGGCGTTGTGGAAAGCCGTAAGGGAGAGTGTCGTACTAACTCGGGAGATTGTTATTTTGCGGCCAGCGGGGCCGTCGGCGAAGCTGTCAGGCAGGTATGCTGGAAGGATAGCATGGACTACTAGGCGATTGCGGGTTCTTCACGCCGTAGCAGCAGGATGTTTGTACCGGAAGGCCGTAGAAGTCGCGATGGGAGTTCGATTTTAGCGGTCCTTGAACGCCTAGTTTAGTATATCCTTAACCTACAGAGTTTTGTTTGTATTGATGTTGTTGATGTGTTTAATGTTATGTTTGGATAGCTTTGTGCTAAAATGTGATTTAGAAACACAGTTAGTGAAAAGGGTAAGTCACAGGTAGTGTGAGATGGAAGTGGTAGCTTTAATGATGTGAAATAGTAAGATTGTTAGGATCGGGGAACAAGAGTTAGTTGATTGGGGTCGGGTTGGGGACCATTTGCGGGTCAACGTAACCGATTTGGGGTAAGTCGATTAGGTGGTCGCTTGGTGGTAAGTCGCGAGGGTGCTAGGCCCAGTTTAGTTGACCATCGTATGAGTTCGTGGGTGTGTTCGACGAGAATCAGTTCGGGAAGGCGGGAATGGCCTTAGGGAAATCGAGGTTAGTGAGATGACCAAGTTTGGAGTAGTGACTCGAGGTTGGTATGAAGCGTTGTGAAGTGTGAGTGCGGATACTAGAGCGAGTTCAGTGTTCGTGGCAGTACTACGAGAAAGGGGAGAAGTGAACGTGTGTTTTTGTGGCCAGGTGTGGCATGATTGTTTTTACGTATAGCAGTGAAGACTATACTGACGCCTGTTTGTTTTGAGACCTAGAAGGAACATTCGGGACGAATGTTTCTAAGGAAGAATGTTATACCGTGTTTCAGTATATGCGTGAGGCGTCGTGTACAATTTGAGCCTTAAGTAGGCATAGTTTGAAATTTGTACACAAGTGCGAAAAAGTCGTTTTCGGCGAAGCGTTTCCTGACTTACGTTGGGAAAATTCCGGCTATGTCATTTAGTATTTTTGCGGATTTTTAGGCGGCGGAACATTTTTGGACCAGCGGGAGGGTGACACTTGTCACCCTCGTTGGGCAAAGAGAAGGCTTGGCCTTGGCGATTGGCTCCTCTTTTGTGCCTTGCTTTGTGGCTTGTTTGTGGAGTGTTTTGTGGAGTGTTTTGTGGGTGCACTTGGCTTGATCTTGGCCTTACACTTGCCTTGCACATGGCTTGATCTTGGCCGTTGGTTGGCACTTTGGTTTTGCTATAAATACCCACTCTCTTTGAAGACTTCATCATCCACTCTTCACTTGCCTAAGTCTTGAGAACCCCTCCCTCCTCTTGTTGACTCGTCAGAGCCCTCTCCCCACTTGTGAAGGCCTTTTGGCGAAACCTTCCACTGTGAGCCTAAAGCGAGAACACCCCACTCCAGGGTGTTGTTCTCGTGTGGTACCACTGTGGTATTAAAATACTCCTCAGTATTGTTATAATGCCCAAAATACCTTAGCCTTATACCTTGTAGTATTCCAAAGTTACCTCTATCGTGAAGTCAGGAAATACTACCTTTTGTCCTTTTAGTCTCAGCCAGAAACCACTGAGGAACCTTGCTGTTGGTTGAAGTTTTGGAGTAGAAGTTGGATAGAACTTCTAAGGGTTGTTTGGGCGGTTTGGAGCACTCGGGTAGGAGCTAAACCTTGCTCGGTAGCGACGTTATACTCGGATAATTTTGGGCTTATCGAGGTAAACACTCTTGTCCTTATTGTAATTGGAAATTACATGTTGTTAGAATATATAGTTGAAGTATACTATATATAGAACTATACTTAATCTTGTGGCAATGTCTTTTGACTTAAGCTGAAGAATTAAGAATGGCTGTATTCTGTAGACTTGTGTAGTATTCTTGTGTAGTAGAATTGTACACGTCAGGTTAGGCGTGTGAAACCCACTCTGGTTGGCTTGGTGGCGGCCTCGATAGAGAAGGAGATTCTGTTGTGGCGGGGAGATCTTTGCCGAATTTTACGTAGAATATTCTACGTTGTGGTACAGATGATAATGGCGCCTTGTGGCCTTATAGGTTGAAGTACTACGTGTGGCGCGATTTACTTGGCAGGAGTAGCCATTTGTTTGGGCGTTTGCTATTAGTCGATACTCGTCGCGAGGTATGTGAACCTCTTCCTATCTCTTACAGCATGATATGTGTGTAACTATGTAGTGCGGTAGGCGTCGTGTGTTTAATGTATTTGATTGGTTTGAAACATAAAGTGTTATAACGGCTTTATGGGAAGTTAGTTATAACGACTTTATGTAGGTAAGAAAATGGGTTGTGGTTTTAAAAGATAATTGATTTGATTTATAAGCGGCTTGGGGCGTTATAATAAAACTTGAAGTATTTCAAAAGATTTATGAATCGTTTTGAAAGAAGTGTAATATTGTGCTTTGAAAACTTAAGAGTTATACTAGCTTTATGGGAAGTTAGGTATAACGGCTTAAGAATAGTTTCTTGATGTTAGAAGTTAAGAGACTTGATCTTATAAGATAAGAGACTTAACTTATTTGTTTTAATGTGAATGTTTGTGTGAAACCTCGTTCGTGAGTAATGAGTACTTGATTTTATTTAAAGGGATAATGTTTCTTGATTTGAAATCAGAATGTGTATCGACAGGACCAACTGCGGCGTTAATAAGGAAAATGTATTGAATAATGATGAATTGTATTAAAACCGATGAAACCTCCGTCTGCATAGAAACTAAGATGAGACAAAATGATATTACATTTTCTAGATCATGATTTCTTTGTAATAAGAATGTTGTAAACAGAATAACTACTCTGCGTCTGACATAATTTACTCGATTATTCTAAAAGGAATCAGTGATTAAGTTTATGAACTATGAAACCTTTTGAAAATGAGAAGCTTGAGTAATTGAAACTAGGCAAACTGGAACTTAGGAAAAGAATGTTGTTACTTGATTTTGAAAAGGAATGTGGGTTGGTCATTCTAATACTACGGGTATCGGGTGACTTTATAAAAGTAATGGATCTCTTTTAAAAGAACTTAACGTATGTAGTACTTTGGAGTTAAAGCCGGACTTTGGCATAAAATGAAAGTACTTTGAGTTGTGTGAAACTTGCCTATGCTTGTTGTTGTGAAACTTGCCTATGCTTGTTGTTGTGAAACTTGCCTATGCTTGTGATGATAGCCTTTGTTGTGCAAGTGTGGTATTTACGTATTCTGGCGTCTCGATAGAGGCGGTCGACTTATTGAGGACTTACTTGGGCGTCTTGGCGGTGATGGAGAATTCCGCGGGTATGCTCTGATAGTGTTATTCCATGGACTAGCTCTCCATGAGGTTTCTTCTTGTTCGGCTGGGTATCGGTGGTCGGCTCTCGTACTTGCCGTCTGCGTTGATTCGGCCTTGGTATCGGTAGTCGACCCTCGCGCTTGCCGTTCGATTATAGTGGCGAAGTTTCGTAATCTGACCTTGGTCACAGTGGTGACCCACGTACTTGCCCGGTCATTTGCGTGGCCGGCCTTGTATCCGATAGTCGGCTCTGCGCTTGCCGTGTCGGCCGTGTTTTGGTTGCATTGTATTATTAGTGCGGTCGGATCTGGTAGTTATACTTGTCTGTGCGGTTTTATAACACAGGTGGGACATGTGTTCATGTATAATCCTTGGTATGGTTATATCATAAAGCTAAGAAGTGATGAGGAAGAAATTCCACGAACACAGTGATAATTTGGGCGTGAGTCCACTGTCTTGATATGCTTGGTTATATGTTATATCTGTAGTTTGGTGCATCATACATGTCTCGCTTTATATAGACTATTATGATTTCATTTCTGATATTCTGATTTCACATACTTAGTACTGTTATCTTGACCTCGCTTGAAGGCTGCGTTAAATCTGCGGTAAGTGCGTCATTGTCGATCCGCGTTTAGGATCTCATTTAGCGTTTTGGGAAGCTCGTTCCGTCGGAGGCTTATCTTTGGTATGTTACCACAGTGCATGTAAGTTCTTATGCGTTCGGGGTATGGCGGGCCACTGTCCGTCATAGTTGTTATATAAATCTTAAGTGCATGAAATCTTGTTGTGGCGGGGTTGTAAAAGGATTAAAGCTATTCGGGTTTATGTATATCTTGAAGGCAAGCTGTTTTGGTTGCTTTGTTTATTTATTATATCTCTTATTTCTTGTATAAAGTTTTTATTTCATTGGTTTTCTCGATGTTGTATCACTAGGGTGCAGGGTAAGGCACGATGTGGGCCGAGTTCGGCGTCACAGTGAGGTTATAACGTATCGTCCGACGGTGAAGAAACACGAGGAACTACCCGCGTGATTTGGAGTTGGCGGTGTGATTCGCTTTGAAGATGCAGGCCTTATTTGTATGGGGTTCACGTGGATATTTTTGGACCACAGAGCCTCGGTATATCTTGACGAGAGGGAGTTGAACTACGGCGAGAGCGGTGGTTAGAGTTGCTTAAGGATTACGATGTTGATATCTGTACCACGGGGAAGGCGATGTTGTGGCGAGATGCTCTCGATCGTAGGTCGATGGGAGCCTATCGGATGTGCAGCTAGAGAGGAGGACATGGTTGCGTGATTTGCATCGATTAGCGAGCCTTGGTATCCGTTTGATTGATTACGATAGCGGTGGGGTTAGAGTTCGTGAGGTTGCAGTCTTCCGTCGTTGAGGAGGTGAAGAGAAGCGATTCGAGATCCGTCTTTGATTCGATATCGTGATACAACTCTTACGTGAGGCAAGGGTCGCTTTTGAGTAGCACTTTGATGGGGTGCTAAGGTTTGGCGGTGTGTTCGGATGTTTGAGGACTTGGCGAGTTCTTGGGAAGCACGCGGTAGCGCGTTACTCTATCGTCGGGTCGGCCAAGATGTACCACGACGCTTAGATGCATGTATTGGTGGGATGGCTTGAAGAGGGCGTTGCGAGTTAAGTAGCTCGGTGCCCGTGTTGTCGGCGGTGAAGGTAGAGCACGAGGCACGGTGGTTTGTTGCGGCGATAGAGATCCGACACGGAAGTGGGAGGTAATCAGCGTGGACGTCGCGGGATTACCTCGCGCTCGGAGAGACATGATTCTATATGGGTTATCGTCGACGGTGGCGAAATCAGCCCTTCCTTCCGTCGGAGCGACTTTTGGTGAGATTATGCGGACTTTACATCAGAGATCGTCGGTGCATGGAGTCCCTGCCGATCATATCGACAGAGCCCGGTTCTGGCTAACACGGAGAGTCCTTCCGAGGAGTTTAGGGGCGCGAGTGAGCACGAGTGCGCATTTCATCCGCAGACGAGGCAGGCGGCGAGCGCCTTATCGAACTGCGAGATATGTTGCGAGCTGCGTTATTGACCCGATGGTAGTTGGGAGGATCATTTGCCTAGTTGAGTTCGCGTATAATAATAGCTACCACTCCGATGTCGGATGGCGCCTTATGAGGCCTTGTATGGGAGGAAGTGTAGATCGCCTATAGGTTGGTTCGATGTGGGCGAGTGCGACTAGTGGGACGATTTGATGCAATGAGCGATGGATAAGGTGAAGCTTATCAGGCGGCTATTAATGACTCGAGTCGGCGAAGTCGTATCACGAGATCATCGTCGGCATCTTGAGTTTGAGGTTCATGATTGGGTTTTCCTAAAGTGTCGCCCATGAAGGGTGTGATGAGATTCGGGAAGAAGGAAACTTCGGCCACAGGTGCGTTGGGCGTTTGATTGTCGCGAGGTAGGCAAGGTTGCCTATGAGTTGGATCTGCCGTCCGTCGGAAGCGGTCGTCGATTTTCGCGTATCTATCTTTGAGGAGATGTATCGGGGATCCGTCTAGGTACACCGATTAGCGATGTCGGTGTAGGGGTTATCGTATGAGGAGATTCCGTAGCGATAGTCGATCGTCGGGTTAGGCGTCTGCGGACGAGGCGTGGCTTCCGTCGAAGTCTTGTGGCGGAGCGAGCTCGGGAGGAGATGGCGTGGGAAGCGAGGAGGGCATGAGGCGAGTATCCTCGCTTATTCCCAGCCTCCGGGTAATTCACTTTCCTACTTGTAAATTTCCGTTATCGTTTTACGCCTAAGTGTTGTTACGTGGCGTGTGTGGCATTTGCAAGCTGTTTAAGTTATGAAGAATCTTATAGTTAAGCTGTCTTGGGAAGGAACGTTCGGGCGAATGTTTCTAAGGAGGAGAATGTTATACCGTATTTCCAGTGTATGCGTGGGGATACGTGCGAAAGTCTAGCCTTAAAGATAAGCCTTGGGCGTTTTTATTTGTGCACAACTCGCTAAAAGAATCGTTTCAGGCGAAGCGTTTCCACGACTTTCGTAGGGTAAATTCGGCTATGCCATTTCTAATTTTGCGGATTTTTAGAGGCGAAACATTTTGGACCAGCGGGAGGCGACAGCACCGCCGATTTGTGGACTTGAAATCGTCCGTTGGGCCAATTGAAGAACCATTGGCATGTTTTTGTGCCTTGTGCACAAGTCGAGTTAGTAGGATATTTGTGTATAGTTAATCCTCTCCACCACACTTGCCTTGCACTTGTCTTAATCTTGGCCATTGGTTGGCCACTTCTTGACCTATAAATACCCCAGAGATGAAGAGTTCTTCGTCCACAAATCTTTCAAGTCTTGAAAAACCTCTCCTCTCCTTTAGCCTTTTAGTCAGACCTCCCCACTTGTGAAGGCCTTGGCGAATACCACACAGCCTAGTAGTTTGGCCGAGGCCTAGCCTAGCCAAAAATCTACCCCTCCGTAGGGTAGAAAAGTTGTCTTCTAGTATTGTTATAATGCCCAAATACCTAGCCCAAATCCCTTAGTACTTAGTAGAAGTTGTGAAGAACTTAGGTTTCCTTGGAGCATCTGACTTAGGAGCAAAACCTTGCTCGGTATGACTTTTCTAGGATATTATTGGTGACTGCGAGGTAACTAATCTAACCCTCTTTTGAATTAGAGAATACATCTGTAGTAGTATTAGAATAAGTATTAAATACTTAGAAGAATATCACGAATAGAATTGACTGTTACCACAGTGAAGGGTTTAAAGAAGACTAATCAAACTATACTTACATAATTTGTTTCACGATGAACTTATATAGCTCAGGGTAGGGAAGTGCTGCGACTTTCCGTAGAATTGTGAACCCTCTGTTTAGAATGACCTTGAGTAGTATTTGATAGATATGCGTGACTATTATGGTGACTCTGCATGCGCGACATATTGACTTGGCGGTGGTTTTTATTTGAGAAGGTATGTGATTCTTCTAAAGCATGATATTTTACAATATATATAATGCGGTGAGGCGTCATGTATTAAGCTGAATAATACTTACGGCAATGCCTCGGCAAGCTTTGAATAACACTACGGCAATGCCTGACTTAAGCTGAATAATAAAGATCGAAAGCATTTCAAAAGAATCTTGAATCATTTTAACGAAGAGAACTAATTGGTTTTAAGCGAAG
>JAQGDG010000508.1:0-125631 GCA_029844215.1 Przewalskia tangutica | reverse complement strand
TAACAATACTATACAACCAAACCACGAAGGCGACCACAGGCTAGTCTGGCGGAGCTACGGATAAGGCGGCCCACGTGGTTGGCCAGGGGCAATCCGAGGGCTAACTACGGTGCAGCGCCGAATCAGCCACGAGGCGGGCCGTCTGGCAAACCACGGTACGAAGGTGGAGCGATGAAACCTCGTGGAGAGCTAGTCCGTGGAATAACACTATCAGCGGGAGGCGTGCGGTGGAATTCTCCGTCGCTGGGTATGTCCAAGTAAGTTCTCAACAAATCAACCGACCCTGCGAGAGGCGGTGGTATAGAAACACAATTCTTGCACAACAAAGGCTATCACAACAAGCATAGGCAAGTTTCACAACTACAAGCGTAGGCAAGTTATACACAACTCAAGGTACTTTCGTTTTATGTCAAAGTCGGGTTTAACCCTAAAGTACTACGTCGTTAAATTCCTTTTAAGAGATCCGTTCATTTTATAAAAGTCACCCGATACCCTTAGTATATAAAAAATAGAGTGACTTACATTGTTAAGTAAACCAAAATGCTTTCCTTTGTAAAATCAAGTAACAACATTATCTTCCAAACGTTCAAGTTTGCCTAATTTCAAATGCTCAAGTTTCTCATTTTCAAAAGGTTTAGTAGTTCATAGTTTTAATCCTTTAAAACATAATTCTCTTTTAAACAATTTGAGAAACATATGCCTTATATGTGAGTAGGTTATTCTTGTTTATGATCAATCTTATTAAGTAGCCATGATCTAGGAAATGTAATATCATTTTGTCTCATCTTAGTTTCTATGCGGATGGAGGTTTACTCTTGGTTTTAATAATACTTCATTATTCAATACATTTTCCTTTATTAGCAGCTGCGGTGGTTTGTCGATACTCGTTCGATTTCGAAATCGGTAAAACATTTCTCCTTTTAAAACCAAGTACTCATTACTCATGAATGAGGTTTCACACAAAATTCATATTAATTCATTCAAGTCAAGTCTCTTATCTTTTAAGATCAAGTCTCTTAACTTCTAAAAATCATTAAACCATTCTCTTTACCACTCTTAAGGCGTTATACCTAACTTCCCATAAAGCTAGTATAACTCTTATGTTTCAAAACCAAGTATTACTCTTCTTCAAAGCGGTTTCTTAATATTTTGAAATACTTCAAGATTCTTTATTATTAGGGCTTAAGTCAAAAGACATTGCGTAACACTACATTCGATTAACACAGCGTCGTCTACCGTACTATATATATATTCATTTAAAATATTTCAAGATTCTTATTATTAGGGCTTAAGTCAAAGACATTGCCACGTCGTCTCTAGTACTATATATATATTCCGTTAAAATACTTCAAGATTATTATTATTCGGGCTTAAGTCAAAAGACATTCTTGGTACAATTATATTCCGGATGCCTGATTACCATACTATATATATATTATTGGACTTAAGTCAAAAGACATTGCCACACGTCGTCTACCGTACTATATATATATTCTTTTAAAATACTTCGTGCTCAAGAGTATAGGAAGAATCACATACCTCGCGACGATTATCGACTATAAGAAAAAGCGCTCGCGACTATAACGGCTAGCCTTGTCCACCTTCCAAGTAGTACATGCTACTTGCAGAACATTGACGATAAAGGTTATAAGTCATTGTAAATCTGATCTATGTAGAAATCTGATTTAATCTTCTACCTATATTCTTACGATGTGATTTGATTCAAGTCTTTCTTGTAATATCCTTCATTACGGTTCAAATCTCTTATGTATCTTATATTCATTTCAATACTACTACGGTATGTAATTCCCAATTACAATAGAAGGGATGATAGTATTTACCTCGATAAGCCCAAAATTATCCAAGTAAAAATGTCGATCTGACGACGTTTAGCTCTACTGCAGGCGCTCCAACCGCTCCAACAACCCTTAGAAGTTCTACGCAACCTTACTTAATACTTCAACCGACTATGAAGGTTTTCCTTGAGGGTTTCGTTTTTGTGGTGAGGAAAGTATAATAGTATTTTCGGACTCTACGTATAGAGGTAACTTTGGAAAGTACTACAAGGTATATGGGCTAAGGTATTTAGGGCATTATAACAATACTTGAAGAGTATTTCTATATCCTGAGGGGAGGTATTTCTCGAAAACAACCAGGCTAGGGGTACCTCGGCTAGAACACTACAAAGGGGACCCTGCCAAAGCTTTCTCAGGGGAGGGTAGGCTCTTGGGCGAGAACTCTCGCTAAGAGAGGAGGATTTTAACACTTAGAAAATATTTAGAGATGAAGAAAGTCTTGAACTTAGGGAGTATTTATAGGCGAACCAATGGCCAACCAATGGCGAATCAAGCCAAGTGCTATGCAAGTGTAGGGCTAGGATTCATCCAAGTGCACCTTATCCATCTACCACACCAACTACACAAAATATCCTACCAATTTTGACCCACCCTTTCGTCCACTTGCCGCCCAACCACGTCGATATGAGGTGACACATGTCACCCTCCCGTTGGTCCAAAATGTTTCGTCTCTCGGAAAAATCCATAAAATTATAAATGACATAGCCGTATTTTCCGCCGCAAATCTTGCAAAAGCGTTTAGTCGAAAAAACGATTCTTTTGTACTTGTGAACAAAATTTCGCCACTTAGTCTTCTTTAATTCTTAAACTTTTATGCGTGCGCCCTCGCGTACATACTGCAAATCTGAGGTATAACATTCTCCTCTTAGAAACATTCGTCGAATGTTCCTTCCAGGCGGATAACGATAAAGTTCCTCAACAAGTTGCCAACGCCACACTTGGCCTGAAATAACACGCGTTCTCTTCCTTCCTTACTCATCGTACCATACCGAACACTTGAACTCTTCTAGTATCGTACCATACTTGATTTCTAAAACTTACGAGTCACTACCTCGAACTTGGTCATCTTACTAGCCTCAAATTCCTTTAAGGACATTCCCCGGCCATTACGATTCGATTCTGGTCTACATATCCACGAACTCATACGATGGTCATCTAAACTTGGGCCTAGCACCCTCGTGACCCTACCACCTGGCGGGACCACCCAAAATGACCCGCACCTTAAAGGGCTCACGGGTTGACCGCGTCGCCCTCAACCCGACCTCCATCGTGCGAACTTTCTTTTTCTCGATCCAAACAATCCTACTAATTCACATCATGAAAGCTACCACTTCCGTCTCACACTACCCGTGGACTTATTCACACTAATACACCCTAGGCATATAATGCACTTGACAAGGATCATTTGCAAAATCCTTTACTCAAGACGGCCTTACATCTAAGGTCTCGATCGTGAAATATTCTAAGGTTCATCATTTTCTCACCCCAGCTTACCCTTTTCACTAACTGGTTTCTAAATCACATTTTTGCACAAAGCTATCCGAACATAACACTTAACACATTATCATAACATCAATACATACAAGTCTCTAGAGGTTAAGGATATACACGAAAATAGGCGGTTCAAAGGACATTAAAGCGGAACTTCCACCGCGACCTCTGTCATGGCTGCCGATGTATGAACATCTGCCTAGCTATGGAAGGTGAAGAACCCGTCGATCCCGTGATCTGTGCTATCCTACCAGCGCTACCTGGTCGGACGATCTCGCCGGATAGCCTGTTGGCCGCAAGAATAACAATCTCCCAGTTAGTACGACACTCTCTCTTATGAAGTTTTCCTGGCAACGGCTGAGACAAGGCGACCTCGTCGTGAGCACTCTACTCCTCGAAAATCTGAAACACAGGAGCCACGACTGCTCCTGAATACCCGAAGGTCCCGAAAGTGTGGAGGACCACTCTGCTTGGCGGAGGTACATAACTAGTCTGGCTTTGAGGCGGTCCGCCTCGAAAGTCACCAAAGGACCTGCATTACGGCCTCTTACTGCGATCTTGGTCATTCGTCGAGATCTCGCTCCTCGCGTCAAGTCGTAAGCTGCGTGCGGGCAATGTCGTGCGGTGAAGAGCTACACGAACAACTTTACGCTAGGCAATCATCGAGCCACTGTAACAAATCGGTGCACTCGATCCTCCATACTAGCTACTAACGCGAGGGCGTCTGGGCCGATGATTGAACTCCACATTGTACTCGAATAAATGCGCGGATTCGCAACACCAAAAATCTGCCGGCGAGCCCTCATCATCTGTGGAGCCAAGAAGCGTCAAGAAAAGCCCTTGAGAAATCGTCCCCAAGCGGCTGGAAGTGCATTCTCTCCCGGGACAACTCCGCGAATCAAACGATCGACTACGGTATCACGCGCGGCGATCACGAACATAGGACCACCGGCTTCGGTCTCAGATGCCTTGATCACTCTCGTGATCGTATGGCTGTCGGATGAACTCTTGCGGATCATCCTCGGCCTCGACCCGTAAAACTCTGGCGGCTACAACTCGGAAAATCGTAGCCTCAAACTATCGATCTAGGGTGAACCAGCGGTGCTCCGGAACTGCGTCGGTCTATCCTCAGTCTGGCCAAAACCACGGCCGTTAGCGGGCCCACTTGTAACCCATCTCCTCTGCTCGGTGTGAGACTAGAGGCTCGAATGCTGTGGTCTCTGTAGAGAGGCCGCTTGCTACTCGCATGACTCCTCTGCTGCCTTGCCGCCACGGGCCGGGTTGCACTGCGGAGGCATGGCGGGTGAAAGCACGTCGGAGGGGTCGACTTATCACACTGACTCAGGCACGATCTCGGAATGAGAAGAATAGAAACCAATCCTAAATGTCCTGCGACCTCCTAATTATAGATGTGGTGCCTGACACCGCGATAATCAAGACTCTACTAGACACGGTGCAGACACTTTCAGGATTAGCGCTCTCATACCACTTTTGTCACGATCCGAACCGGGCGTGGTGGTGCCTTACGGGCACCCAGTAGTCATACATCAGTGTCGTGAACATAAAACAATACATGAAACAAAATGTGAAATGAGACACATTTTACGAGAGAAAATCGCCTTTCGGCGTATATATAAATAATTACAAAGTTGAGCAGTTTAATCCTTACAACCACACTTGTGATTACTCTGAGACCTCTAAGATTTATACAACCACTATGGCGGGACGGGGCCCGCCATACCACGAATGTACAAGAACCTCTGACTCGGGGTAACATACCAAAAGATAAGCCTCAGAAGGAGCGGGCTTCCCAATCTGCTGAAATGTGATCCTAAGCGCGGGGATCGACAGCGATGTACCTCTACTGCGGCGTGAGCGGCCCGAAGAAGTCGATGATAGGTACCAGTATGTGAAGCGTAAAATCACGTAAATGAAATCATAGCGATCTATATAAAGCGAGGACATGTATGATAACCAAACTACAATTCACGATAAATAAGCAATCATGTGTCGGGGACTCACGCCGATTCATCACTCAAATATAACTATGGGTCTCGCGCGCAACATCAATCATGCGTGGAATACCTTCCCACCGCGATCATGATATAATAACACCAAAGAGTACATATGAACACCAAGTCCTACGATGCCAAAGCGTACTAACGATACTATACAACCAAACCACGAAGGCGACGCGGGGCAAGTCGGCCGACTACCGGATACCAAGGCCGCGTGGTGGCGGCCGGGGCAAATACGAGGGCTAACTACCGGTACGCGCCGAATCAGCCACGAGGCGGGGCAAGTCTGGCGACCACGGTACAGGTGGAGCGATGAAACCTCGTGGAGAGCTAGTCCGTGGAATAACACTATCAGCGAGGCGTGCGGTGGAATTCTCCGTCGCGCGATGCGTCCAAGTAAGTTCTCAACAAATCAGCGAGCCCTCCACCGAGAGCGGTAGTATAGAAACACAATTCTTGCACAACAAAGGCTATCACAACAAGCATAGGCAAGTTTCACAACTTCAAGCGTAGGCAAGTTATACTGACTCAAGGTACTTTCATTTTATGTCAAAGTCGGGTTTAACCTAAAGTACTACGTGCGTTAAATTCCTTTTAAGAGATCCGTTCCTTTTATAAAGTCACCCGATACCCTTAGTATATAAAAATAGAGTGACTTACATTGTTAAGTAAACCAAAATGCTTTCCTTTGTAAAATCAAGTAACAACATTATCTTCCAAACGTTCAAGTTTGCCTAATTTCAAATGCTCAAGTTTCTCATTTTCGAAAAGGTTTCGTAGTTCATAGTTTTAATCCTTTAAAACATAATTCTCTTTTAAACAATTTGAGAAACATATGCCTTATATGTGAGTAGGTTATTCTTGTTTATGATCAATCTTATTAAGTAGCCATGATCTAGGAAATGTAATATCATTTTGTCTCATCTTAGTTTCTATGCAGATGGAGGTTTCTCTGGTTTTAATAATACTTCATTATTCAATACATTTTCCTTTATTAGCTGCGATGGTTTGTCGATACTCATTCTGATTTCCGAAATCAGTAAAACATTTCTCCTTTTAAAAACCAAGTACTCATTACTCACGAATGAGGTTTCACACAAAATTCATATTAATTCATTCAAGTCAAGTCTCTTATCTTTTAAGATCAAGTCTCTTAACTTCTAAAAATCATTAAACCATTCTCTTTACCACTCTTAAGACGTTATACCTAACTTCCCATAAAGCTAGTATAACTCTTATGTTTTCAAAACCAAGTATTACTCTTCTTTCAAAACGGTTTCTTAATATTTTGAAATACTTCAAGATTCTTTATTATTCAGGCTTAAGTCAAAAGACATTGCCGTAACACTACATTCAGTTAACACACGTACGTCTACCGTACTATATATATATTCCTTTAATATTTCAAGATTCTTATTATTCAGGCTTAAGTCAAAAGACATTGCCACACGTACGTCTACCGTACTATATATATATTCAGTTAAAATACTTGAAGATTATTATTATTAGGGCTTAAGTCAAAAGACATTTATCGTACAATTATATTCGGTTAGCACACGTCGTCTACCATACTATATATATATATATTATTGGACTTAAGTCAAAAGACATTTGCCACGCGTCGTCTGCGTACTATATATATATTCTTTTAAAATACTTCGTACTCAAGAGTATAGGAAGAATCACATACCTCGCGGCGATTATCGACTATAAGAAAAAGCGCTCCACGACTATAACGGCTAGCCTTGTCCGCTTCCAGTAGTACATGCTTCTTGCGCGAACATTCAACCAATAAAGGTTATAAGTGTCACGACTGTTAGGGACGTGGTGGTGCCTTACCGGGCACCTAGTGATACAACATCGAGAGAAAAACGGCGGAAAATAAAAACTTAAGCATTTAAATAGACATGGATCAAGATAAAGAAAATAGGCCAACCAAAGCGGTTGCCTTTCAACATATATATATGTATAGACATTTGAAGCGATTCTGATCCTTACAACCACTTGCGATTGCTCTGATCCTAAGATTTATCTGACAACTATGGCGGAGACGAGGCCCGTACCACGAATGTACAAGAACCTACAGACATCGGGTAGCATGCAAAGATAAGCCTCAGGCGGAGCGGAGCTTCCCGAGCGAAGGTGATCCTAAGCGGGGATCGGCGGTAGATGTACCTCACTGCGGCGTGAGCGCGGCCGAAGGAAGTCGATCTGGCGGTACAGTATGTGAAGCGTAAAATCGCGTAAATGAAATCATAGCGATCTATATAAAGCGAGACATGTATGATAACCAAACTCTGATGCGCCACATATATCTGATCATATCAAGTCGGGGACTCGCCTCCAAATCATCGCTCGTACGTGGAATTCCCCGCCAGCTGGCGATCATGATATAACAACACGAGTATATGTGAACACGGGTCCTACGTGTCAATAAAACCGTCTGGGGCAAGTATAACTACGAATCCGACCGTCTGAATAATATTGTACAACCGTATCATGAAGGCGACGCGTGGCAAGTGCGATAGCCTCGCGACTCCGCTGCGCCACGTGGCGGCGGGGCAAGTGAATCGACTCGCGCAGATCCTGGCCGTAAGTCACGGCTCCGTCCAAATCTTGACTGCGAAGGCGACATGGCGGCGCAATAACCTATACGAGATCCACCGTCACGTGGCGGCGGGGCAATAAGCAGCTACGTGCCGTCCTGGCCGTAAGTCACGATGCGCCGCGCGAAGGCGACGCGTGGCGGTGCAACCTATACCCGGATCCACTGCGTCCGCGTGGCGGCGGGGCAAGTAAATAGGCTACGCGCGATCCTGGCCGTAAGTCACGATCTTGCCATAAATAACCATAATGGTCACATGTCCACATCGTCGGTGTAGGCGTGCCCGTGTAATAATAATAATGGAGCGTGCGTGGAATCTTGATCGCCGATGCGTCAGTAAGTTCTCAACAAGTCAACCGCCTCCATGAGAGGCGGTAGAATAGAAACACCATTCTTGCACAAGACTATCTCGATAAGCATAGGCAAGTTATACAACAACGACCGTAGGCGAGTTATACAACAACAACCATAGGCAAGTTATACAACAACAAGCATAGGCAAGTTATACAACAACAAGCATAGAAGTTACACACCAACAAGCATAGGCAAGTTATACCTGACCCAAAGTACTTTCATTTTATGTCAAAGTCAGGGTTTTAACCACTAAGTACTACTCGTCGTTAAATTCCTTTTAAAGAGATCCATTCCTTTTATAAAGTCACGATACGTAGTATAAAATAGAGTGACTCACATTTTTAGGTAAACCAAAACACTTTCCTTTTCAACCACATTCTTTTCCCTAAGATTCCAGTTTGCCTAATTTCAATTACTCAAGTCTCTTTATGTTAGAAAAGTTTCATAGTTCAATGTCTTAATCTCTTTTAAAACAAATGAGTAACATATGCCTTATATGAGTGTAGGTTATTCTTATTCATAATCAATCTTATTAAGCAGCCATGATCTAGGAAATGTAATATCATTTTGTCTCATCTTAGCTTACATGCGGATGGAGGTTTCTCTTGGTTTTAATATAATACTTCATTTATTCAATACATTTTCCTTTATTCACGCTGCGGTGGTTTGTCGATACTCATCGATTTAGAAATCAGTAAAACATTTCTTCTTTTAAAAAAAACCAAGTACTCATTACTCACGAATGAGGTTTCACACAAAATTCATATTAATTCATTCAAGTCAAGTCTCTTATCTTCTGAAAATCAGTAAACCATTCTCTTTATCTTTCTTAAGACGTTATACCTAACCTCCCATAAAGCTAGTATAACTCTTATGTTTTCAAAACCAAGTATTACTCTTCTTTCAAAGGTTCCTTAGTGCTTTTGAAATACTTTAAGACTCTTTATTATTAGGGCTTAAGTCAAAAGACATTCCGTAACGCTACGTTCGGTTAACACGCGTCGTCTACCGTAGTACTATATCTATATTCCTTTTAAAATATTTCAAGGTTCTTATTATTGGGCTTAAGTCAAAGACATTGCGTACAACTATATTCGGTTAACAGCGTCATCTACCATATAATATATACATATTATTGGGCTTAAGTCAAAAGACATTGCCACGCGTCGTCTAGTACTATATGTATTCTTTTGAAATACTTCATTCTCAAGAGTATAGGAAGAATCACATACCTCGCGACGATTATCGACTATAAGCAAAACGCTCACGGTATCACGACCCATTCGGGGCGTGTTGGTGCCTGCAGGCACCCAAGTAGTCATACATCGAGTAATGGCGGAAATATAAAACAAGACATGAAACAATTTATAAAATAAGACCACGATTTATGTGAGAAAACGTCGCCTTCGGCATATATATATAAACATGGTTTAGCGATTACATCCGATCTTGTACAACGTGACTCTGAGACCTCTGAGGAAATATACAACTATGGCGGGACGGGGCCCGCCATACCACTGTGTACAAAACTATCTACAACAGGAGATCGTACCCAAAGTAGAGCCTCGGAAAAGATGGAGCTCAGACACCAGCGTAGAGATCCACAGGATGTGGATCTAGCACTGCTTGCCCCTGCGGCATGAGCGGCCCCGAAGGAGGTCGATTATAGCGGTACTAAGTATATGAAACTGTAAAATACTTAAATGAAAACATATCATTTTAAAATCGGTTTTGCAAGTATGTATGAAACAACGAGGGATGCGCATAGTGCCAGCATCATAGCAAACAGCAATAGGTAAAGCGTAGCGAGGTCTTTTCTAGGCTGCGAATGATCGAAGCGGGGCCAATTGCGTAGTATCACCATGCAAGCCTAATCACGGACTCCAGTAGTCGCATAGGCCACTCGCGTAGGCGCGTAGAGTACATAACCCGCGTCGAGGTAGCTACTCCTCGGCGTCGATCTGGACTCGTAGTCGCGCATGGCCACGTAGACCGCGTGAGGTATAACCCGCGTCACTAACCTGGAACTCCGTAGCTCGCGTAGGTCCCTGGACCAGCGTGAGGTATTCTCGAATCATGGTCCCGGACACTGAGTCTACCGCGTCGGAGGCGACAACCGGTAATATGTCGAGGTGAGTGATAGTACACTAACATAACGACTTATCTTTAAACAACATAAGCACACCAAGAATACTCTTTTATACAAGCGTTACAAGACACTAACACACACGTAGCATCATATCATGTCTACTTATCAAACCATCTTATTATTCTTTTCACAATTTAATATAAGTCTGTTATAAACACATAGGCATTTGTTTCTTTTCTTAAGTGGTTATACTTAACTTCCCATAAAGCTAGTATAACTCTTAAGCTTACATTTTAAAACCAATTAGTTCTCTTACATTAAAAATGATTGGTATTCTTTTGAAATGCTTTGGATCTTTATTATTCAGGCTTAAGCGTGAGGCATTCCGTAAGTATTATCGAGCTTAAGCGTGAGGCATTCTTAGTAGTTATTATTCGATTAACACGTATGCGTCTACCGTACTACATATATATTGTAAAATATCATGCTTTAGGAAGAATCACATACATACCGGTGAAAACCACGCGAAGTTGAATATGTCGCTGAGAGAATCGACTATAATAGTCGAACACGTCTATCAGCGTTGGACTACTTTATGTGATTCTAAGCAGAGGGTTCTATATCTACGAAAAATTGGGCAGCACTTCCCTACGGTGAGCTACTCGAGTCTCTTTGTGAAAACAATCCTATGTAAGTACAATTTGATATTTCTTCTTTTAAACCGCCTGCTTTGTGATAACTTATTCTATTGATACGTGATATTCTTCTAAGTATTTAATACTTATTCTTATACTACTACGTTATGTAATCTCTAATTCAAAGAGGGTTAGGATTAGTTACCTCGGTAAGCCCAATAATATCCTAGATAAAGTCGCTGAGCAAGGTTTAGCTTCTAAGTTTATGCATGGTAGCTCGAAACCTTAGAAGTTCTTCACAACTTCTACTAAGGACTAAGGGAGTTGGGGTAGGGTATTTTTGGCATTATAACAATACTAGTAGGAAACTTTTCTACCAATGGAGGGGGGTAGATGTTGGCTAGGCTCGGGGGGGAGGCATCGGCCAACTTTACTCAAGGGGGGGGGGAAGGTGTTTGGACGAAATGGCTTAAAGGGAGAGGAGAGGATTTTTCAAGACTTGGAAGTAATTTTGTGGATGAAGAACTCTTCATCTAAGGGGGTATTTATAGGTCAAGAAGTGGCCAACCAATGGCGAGATGATGCCAAGTGCAAGGCAAGTGTAGGGTGAAGATTTAGGCAAGTGTCCATTCTATCTACTACACACAAATATCCTACCAACTCCTTGACTTGTGCAAAGGCACAAAAAACGTGCCAACCTTGTCCAATTCGTCCAATGGACGATTTCAAGTCCACGATTGGAGGTGCCAAGTGTCGCCCTCCGTTGGTCCAAAATGTTCGTCTCTCGGAAAAATCCGCAAAAATTAGAAATGGCATAGCGGAATTTACCTACGAAAGTGGAAAGCGTTTAGTCGGAAAACTATTCGTTTTGTGAGTTGTGCCCAAAAAAGCGTTTTGTGCCTAAACTTTAAGGCTAGACTTTTATGCGTATTCCCTTACGTACATACTGCGAAATCTGGTATAACTTTCTCCCCATAGAAACATTCGTCGAATGTTCCTTCCCAAACGATTAACGATAAGATTCTTCATGCTTAAGCGATTGCAAATGCCACGCGGCCGCAGAACAACACTTAGGCATAAGCGATAATGAAGATTTACAAGTAGGAAAGTGAATTACGGAGGTGTGGGAATAGGTGAGGATACTTACGCCTCGTGTCCTCCTCGACTTCCCGTCATCTCCTCCGAGCTCGTTCGCCACAAGACTTTGTGGAAGCCACGTCGCCGTCATGACGCCTAACGACGATCGACTATCGCTATGGGAATCTCCTCATACGATAACCCCTCGGTCACTGGACATCGTCAATCGGGTGCACCACTAGATGGATCCGATACATCTCGCCGGCATAGATCGTGAAAAGCCGGATGCTTGCCTCCGGATCGGACGGCGGATCCAACTCGTAAGCAACCTTGCCTACCTGCGGACAATCTGAAAGCGGCCCGATATACCTTGGTGAGTTTCCCCTTCTTCGAATCTCATCACACCGCCGTGGGTGGCACGCCAGAAAACCCAATCATCAGCTGCGAACTCGGATCTGACGGCGATGATCTGCATCGACTTACATCGACTACGGTTGTCGATAGCGCTCTCGGATAAGCTTCACCTTATCCACTGCTCTTTGTACCAAATCTGGTCCCACTATTGCACCTCGCCCACATCGAACCAACCTATAGGCGATCTGCACTTCCTCCCATACAAGGCCTCATGGCGCCATCGAATCTTTGGAGTGGTAGCTATTATTGCGCGAACTCAACTAGAGGTAAATGATCCTCGGCTACCCACGAAGTCGATAACGGGCTCGTGACATATCCTCGAGAGTGCGGATAGTGCGCTCGGCACATGCATGCATGCGTGGATGGAATGCGATGCTCGAGCTCACTGCGTCCTATACCTCTGGAAAGACCTCCAGTTAGCGTAAGCGGGCTCCTGCATGCGATATGATCGAACTAGGGACTCCATGCGATCGGCGATCTCTCGGATGTAAAGTCGGCATAATCCTCGGTAGAAAAGTCGTCCTGACGGGAAGAAAGTGGGCTGATTTCGTCAGCCTGTCAATGATAACCCATATAGAATCATGTCTCCTGTGAGTGCGAGGTAATCCTGTGATGAAGTCCATGTTGATCACCTCCCACTTCCAGGTCGGGATCTCTATCGTCTGTAACAAACCACGGGCCTGCGGTGCTCTACCTTCACTGCGACAACACGGGCGAGCTACGAACTGCTGGCGTCCCTCTTCAAGCCATCCGCGATACACGGATCTAAGGTCGTGGTACATCTTAGTCGACCACGGATGGATAGAGTAATGCTTGTGTGTGCTTCCCAGAACCTGCTGCGAAGTCACGAAACATCCGGAACACACAACGCCCTCAAACCTTAGCACCCGTGGTGCTACCTCAGGACCCTTGCCCTCGCGGAGAGGCGTATCGCGATATCGAATCAAAGGCTGGATCCTCGTTGTTGCCTCTTCGCCTCGCCGGCGATGGAAGACTGCGGCAACCTCGCGAACTCTAACCCCATTGCTATCGAGAATCAATCAAGCGGACACCAAGGCTCGCTAAGCGATGCAAATCACGAACCATGCCCCTCTCTGCGGCTGCACGTCGATAGGCTCCCATCGACTACGACTAAGGCGTACGCCTGCATTGGCCTTCCGGGTGGTACGGGATATCAACATCGTAATCCTTAAGCAACTCTAACCACCGTCTCGCCGTAAGTTCGATTCCTCTGGTGAAGATATCTTGGAGGCTCTTGTGGTGCGTAAAAATATCCACGTGAACCCATTACAAATAGTGCCTCGGATCTTGGCGTGAATCACGGCCGCGACTCCAAATCATGGGTGGGGTAGTTCCTCCGTGTTTCTTGGTGTCGGGATGCATATGCTATAACCTGCCATCTGCATCAACACATATCCCAACCCGATGCCCGGCGTCACGATACCGCGACATAACCATGCGGACCTGCGGAAGAGTAAGCGAGGCGGTCGTCGGTCTCTCTTCGACAGCCGGAAACCACGCTCGCGGCATCGATCCGGCTGAAACTTGTGCGCCCGAGTCGGCCTAGTCAATGAATGCGAAGATAAGCAAACTTCTCCACGAACGTAGATAATATCTGCAAGGCCGAGCTGCGAACCTGCTGCCGGAGTAGGTCTAGGCCAAGTCTGTTGCCTCGATCTTGGCGTATCCACTCGAATGCCATCGGCCGACAATATGCCCGAAGCGCCATGAAGTCAACAAAACTCACATTTGGAAAACTTGGCGTACAAGCTGGCAGTCTGGAGAAGCTACGGTCGCCAAATGCTCGCGTGCTCTCGCTCTGGCGAGAATAAACCAAGATATCATCGATGAACACTATCACAAGCGTGTCCAAAAATGGTTTGAACACTCGGTTCATCAAATCCATGAATCTTGCGAGCATTGGTCAACCAAAGACATGACCACGAACTCATAATGCGTCACGGTCGGAATGCGATCTAGGGACATCCACTCTCGACTCGCACTTTGATGATAGCGGCCGTAGATCAATCTTGGAGAAACACCTCGCGCCAGCTGGTCGAACAAATCATCAATCACGGGAAGGGGTATCTGTTCTTAATGGTCACCTTGTTCATTGCTGTAATCAACACACGTGCGATGTCCGTCCTTCTTCACGAACAATCTGGCGCTCCCGGGGAGAAACACTAGGCACGATGAAGCCGCTTCTCCGGCCAAATCCTAAAGTGATCCTTGACTCTCTCAACTCGGCGGGTGTCGTTACGTATGGCGGAATGGAAATAGGCGAGTGTGCGCAATATGTCAATACAAAACTCAATCTCCTCTCGGGAGGATACGGAAGGTCGTGCGGAAACACGTGCGGGAACTCTCGACCACTGGGCTGACGGAAAATCTGTCGCGACCTCGATATCAAACACCCGAGCGAGATGGTAGATATACCGCCGCACCATCTTCCTAACCTTGAGGTAGGAAATAAACCTACCACCGGCGATCTGGTGCTCCTCGCTCAACAACGGCTCCTCGGAAAGCTGGAACCGTACTACTCTCTCTGCGGTCTACATTGGCGTAGCAGAAGCTAGCCAATCCGTCCCATGATCACGTCGAAGTCAATCATCTCGAACTCTATCAAGTCGGCTGGGTCAGCGGCGTAAATGGTCACGGGACAAGCTCTATATACGCCGAGCTACCATGAATCACCCATTTGGCGTAGCTACCTCGAAAGGGTCTATGGACTCGGGCTCTATCACATCCTACTAGCAACAATGGGAGATATATGGGGAGTAGAACCGGATCTATCAAAGCATACACATCAAACCCGAGCGATAAGGTACTGTGGCGACATCGGTGAGGCCTCACGATCTGTCGGTTTGGACAAACCATAAATGCGGTTCTGAGGACCGCTAGAACTGGGACACGCGCCACGACCTCTGCCGCGACCTGCTGTCCATGAGTACCCTGCCCTCCGGGGCGAGTAGCTGTCGAGGATGAAGACCGTGAAAAGAACACATGGTGACCCTACCATCGGCCGCCGCCGCGGTGGACGGTTCCTCGCATAGTGACCTGCGGCCTGGCCGAAACAAGCTCCGTAGCACCTGACTCCGAAGTGGGATCTGCGCATCGGCCTGGCGAGGGGTGGTCCGTCGGCGATACCTCTGCCGCTCTGGGCGTCACGAAGTCTGGGGCCACAGTGCGCCTCGAATATCTTTGTCTTTGAGGGCGGTGCGAGTGCTCGAGTGGCTATGGTGCAAATCTGAAGGCTGCTGCGAGCGCCCACCACGATAGCCACCAAAAGACCTGCCTGGTCTTCTTACCTGCTTTGCTGTCAACCCGGCGGTCTCTACGCTCACATCCATCGAGCATGAGCTGCGTGCGGGTAATGTCCATACGGTGAAGAAAACACCGCCATGACTCGGCCATATAGTCGTCTAGCGGTGGCGTGGCGGTGCACCACATCCTCCATATCTGCTGCAATCTTTGGGACATATCGAGCCAATGAATCAAACTCGACATTGTACTCACGGCGGTCGTCCTCTGCGCCTCGGCGGTAAAAATCTATCGGCCGCGCCCTCGCCGTCTGTGGAGGCAAGAAGTGAGTGAGAAAGCCTCGAGAACTCATCCCAGTAGGCGGGGACGCGTGCTCTCCCGGGATAACTCCGTGAATCAAACCAATCGTGCGGTATCACGCGGCCTATGTGAACCAAAGATCACGGACTCGGTCTCGGCCGATCACTCTCGAGAATCCTCTGTGGCGGATGAACTCCTGCGGATCATCCTCGGCCTCGACAGTAAAACTCGGTGGCTCTGACTCGGGAAGTCTCGTAGCCTCAACTCTCTGCCTCGGGTGAACCACGAATGCGGCCAGGTGGGGCTGCTGCTGCATCGGCTGTCCTCGTATGCAGCCACGATCTGGCGATGGTGGGCCATCTCCTTGTACCTAACTCCTCCGCCCGGTGTGGGGCGGGAGGTGTGGGTGCGTGGTCTCTTTGGGCGGCGGCGTCGTGGGAACTCGCCGTCTACGGTATAGGCGGGCAGAGCCCTCGTGACTCTAGGTGTCCTCTTGGCGGCTCCTTTTGCCTTGCCGCCCAGGCCGGGTTGCCTTACGTGGAGGCATAGCTATTCTGAGAAAAAGGAATACGTTAGAGGGTCCAACTTTAACACGGCTCTAAGCACGATCTCGAGTGAGAAGAATGGAAACCAATCCTAAATATCTTATAGCCTCACGATTATTGGTGTGGTGCAACACAGATAATCAAGACTCTACTAGATACGATCTGTAGACACTTTCAGAGGATTAGCGCTCGATACCACTTTTGTCACGACCCGTTCGGGGCGTGGTGGTGCTTAGGGGCACCCAGTAGTCATACATCAGTAATCGTGAAATATAAAACAAGACATGAAACAATTTATAAAATAAGACACGGTTTATGTGAAAACGTCGCCTTTACGGCATATATATATAAACATGGTTTAGCGATTTACATCAAATCTTGTACAACATAACTCTGAGACCTCTGAAATATAAAACTATGGCGGGACGGGGCCGCCATACCTCTTGTACAAAACTATCTCTGACGGGAGATCATACCCAAGTAGAGCCTCGGAAAAGATGGAGCTCCGACACGCGTAGAGATCCTAAGGATGTGGATCTAGCACTGCTTGCCATTACTGCGGCATGAGCAGGCCCCAGAAGGTCGATAACTGGGTACTAAGTATATGAAATCGTAAAATACTTAAATGAAAACATATCATTTTAAAATCAGTTTTGCAAGTATGTATGAAACAACGAGGGACCGCGCATAGTGCTGCATCATAAACAAGAGCAATAGGTAAGCTAATGAGTCTTTTCTGAGTGCGAATGATCGAAGCGGGGCCAATTTCCGTAGTATCACCATGCAAGCCTAATCACGGACTCCGTAGTCCGCATAGGCCACTCGCGTAGGCGCGTAGAGTACATAACCCCGCGTCGAGGGTAGCTACTCTTGGCGTCGCCCCGGACTCGTAGTCGCATGGCCACATCGACGCATGAGGTATAACCCGCATCACTAACACGGAACTCCGTAGCTCGCATAGGTCCCTGGACCCGCGTGAGGTATTCTCGAATCATGGTCCCCGGACACTTTGAGTCTACCCAGCGTGGAGGCGACAACCCCGGTAATATGTCAAGAGGTGAGTGATAGTACACTAACATAACAGCTTATCTTTAAACAACATAAGCACACCAAGAATACTCTTTTATACAAACGTTACAAGACACTAACACACATAGCATCATATCATGTCTACTTATCAAACCATCTTATTATTCTTTTCACAATTTAATATAAGTCTGTTATAAACACATAGGCAAACTGTTTCTTTTCTTAAGTGGTTATACTTAACTTCCCATAAAGCTAGTATAACTCTTAAACTTCTGTTTTAAAAACCAATTAGTTCTCTTCTGTTAAAAATGATTCAGTATTCTTTTGAAATGCTTTCAGATATTTATTATTCAGGCTTAAGCCGTGAGGCATTCTAGTAAGTATTATTCGAGCTTAAGCGTGAGGCATTCCGTAGTTATTATTCAGTTAACACGTATGCGTCTCTAGTACTACATATATATTGTAAAATATCATGCTTTAGGAAGAATCACATACCTTGTCGTGAAAACCACGCCAAGTTGAATATGTCGCGCGTAGAGAATCAGCTATAATAGTCGAACACGTCATCAGCGTTGGACTACTTTGTATGTGATTCTAAGCAGAGGGTTCTATATCCTACGGAAAATTGGGCAGCACTTCCCTAGGTGAGCTACTCAAGTCTCTGTGAAAACGATCTATGTAAGTACAATTTGATATTTCTTCTTTTAAACCCTTCTTTGTGATAACAATTCTATTCTGTGATATTCTTCTAAGTATTTAATACTTATTCTTATACTACTACAGTATGTAATCTCTAATTCAAAAGAGGGTTAGGATTAGTTACCTCGGTAAGCCCAATAATATCCTAGATAAAGTCGCGCCTGAGCAAGGTTTAGCTTCTAAGTTATGCGCCCGGTAGCTAAGAAACCTTAGAAGTTCTTCACAACTTCTACTAAGGACTAAGGGATTTGGGCTAGGTATTTTGGGCATTATAACAATACTAGAAGGCAACTTTTCTACCAGAGGGGGTAGATTTTGGCTAGGCTGGGAGGCCTCGGCCAACTTTACTCAAGGGGGGGGGGGAAGGTGTTTGGACGAAATGGCTTAAAGGGAGAGGAGAGGATTTTTCAAGACTTGGAAGTAATTTTGTGGATGAAGAACTCTTCATCTAAGGGGGTATTTATAGGTCAAGAAGTGGTCAACCAATGGCCAAGATGATGCCATGTGCAAGGCAAGTGTAGGGTGAAGATTTAGGCAAGTGTCCATTCTATCTACTACACACAAATATCCTACCAACTCCTTGACTTGTGCAAAGGCACAAAAAACGTGCCAACCTTGTCCAATTCGTCCAATGGACGATTTCAAGTCCACCAATTGGAGGGTGCCAAGTGTCGCCCTCCCGTTGGTCCAAAATGTTTCGTCTCTCGGAAAAATCCGCAAAAATTAGAAATGGCATAGCGGAATTTACCTACGAAAGTGTGAAGCGTTTCGTCGGAAAACTATTCGTTTTGTGAGTTGTGCCCAAAAAAAACGTTTTGTGCCTAAACTTTAAGGCTAGACTTTTGTACGTATTCCCTTACGTACATACTCTGGAAATACGGGGTATAACAACGACTATAACCCGGCTAGCCTTGTCCACCTTCTAAGTAGCACATGCTACTTGCAGAACATTCAACCAATAAAGTTTATCAGTCTACTGTAAATACATTCCTATGTAAGTACAGTTCAATCTTCTACTTATATTCTTCTGATGTGATTTCAGTTCAAGTCTATTCTGTAATATCCTTCTATTACAGTTCAATTCTTTTCTATGAATCTTATATTCATTTCAATTCAACTACAGTATGTAATTCCCAATTACAATAGAAGGACAGTAGTATTTACCTCGATGAGCCCAAAATTATCCAAGTTAAAAGTCGATCCTGAGCAACGTTAAGCTCCTACTCCGAGTGCTCCAATCCTCTCCAAACAACCCTTAGAAGTTCTACACAACTTCTACTTAGTACTCCAACCAATTATGGAGATTTTCCTTAGGGTTTCGTTTTTGTGGTGAGGAAAGTATAATAGTATTTTTAGGCTTTTAGTATAGAGGTAACTTTGGAAAGTACTACAAGGTATAAGGGCTAAAGTATTTGGGCATTATAACAATACTTGGAGAAGTATTTCTATACCACAGAGGGGGTATTTATACGAAAACAACTAGGCTAGGGGGGGTAGGTTTCGGCCATGGGGCCTCTCGAAGGGGGGGTGTGGTGGGTGAAACTTCGAGAGGAGGAGTAGTTTGAGACTTAGAAAGATTGCTCAAGTTTGGATGAAGAAAGTCTTCAACTTAGAGGGGTATTTATAGGTCAAGCAATGGCCAACCAATGGCCAAGATTCATCCAAGTGTTAGGCAAGTGTAGGGCTAGGATTAAGCCATGTGCACCTTATCCATCTACCACACCAACTTGCACAAAATATCCTACCAACTCCCAAGGCCCCATTTCGTCCACTTTGTCGTCCCTAAGCTTCCAATGTGAGGGTGACACATGTCACCCTCCCGTTGGTCCAAAATGTTTCATCTCTCGGAAAAATCCGCAAAAATTAAAAATGACATAGCCGTATTTTTCCTTTCGTAAGTTTAGTAAAACGTTTCGTCGAAAAACGACTCCTTTCGGCACTTGTGCCCAAATTTTCGAACCTTGCCAACTTTAAGGCTTCAATTTTTATACGTACGCCCTCACGTACATACTCTGGAAATACAGGGTATAACATTTTTCCCTCCTTAGAAACATTCGTCCCGAATGTTCCTTCTCAAGACGGACAACGATGAAGTTCCTCTAACACGTTGCCAACGCCACACCTGGCCACGAAATAACACACGTTCTCTTCCTTCCTTACTCGTCGTGTCCTTCTCGAACACTGGAACTCTTCTAGTATACGTACCACACTTCCGTCATCGCTTCAGTTCCCAAAGATTTGGAGTCACCACTTCCAAACTTGGTCATCTTACTAGTCTCAATCTTCCTTAAGGCCATTCCCGGCCTTCACGATCCGCTTCTGGTCGAACATATCCACGTACTCATACGATAGTCATCTAAACTTGGGCCTAGCACCCTCGTGACCCTACCACCTGGCGGGACCACCTGAGTGACCCCACCGAACAGCCGCGGTTGGCCCGCAACATGGCCCCAACCCGACCCACTTAACGCATCAAGCTCTTGTTCCCGATCCGAACAATCACCTTTATACAGTCATGAAAGCTACCACTTCCATTTCACACTACCCAGGGACTTATCATACAAAACATTCTAGGCATAAAATGCACTCCGACAAGGATCACTTGCAAAATCTTGTACTCAAGACGGCCTTACATCTAAGGTCTCAACTGTAATATTCTAAGGTTCATCATTTTCTCACCCCCCAGGCTTACCCTTTTTCACTAACCAGGTTTCTAAATCACATTTTAGCACAAAGCTATCCGAACATAACACTAAACACATCATCAATACATCAATACATACAAAACTCTAGAGGGTTAAGGATATACCTGAAAATAGGCGGTTCAAAGGACCGCTAAAACTGGGAACTTCCACCGCGACCTCTACCGTGGCCCGCCGGTGTATGAACATCCTGCCTAGCTATGGAAGGTGAAGAACCCGCAACTGATCTAGTAGTCTGTGCTATCCCACGGTACTACCCGGCCTGACAGTCTCAGTCAAATGGCCCTGTCGGCCGCAAGTATAGCAATCTCCCAAACCAGTACGACATTCCCCCCTATGGGCTTTACCACAATGGTCACACTGAGATACGGGTGGCCTTATCCGGCGAGCACTCCTACTCCCCTGAAAATCTGAAACCCGAGCCACGACTGCCATCTGAATATCCCGAAGGTCCCGAAGGTTGTGGAGGACCACTCTGTATTGGCGAAGGTACATAACTAGTCCTGGCCGAGGCGGTCCGCCTCGAAGTCACCAAAGGACCTGCTTTCGCCCTCTTCACTGATCTTGGTCATTCCGTCGATTTCTCCGCCTCGCATCAGTGCATAAGCTGCGTGCGGGCAATGTCCATGCCCTGAAGAGCTACACGAACAACTTTACGCTAGGTAATCATCGAGCCTGTAACATATCGGTGCACTCGATCCTCCATACTAGCTACTAACGCGGGACGTCTGGGGCGGCGATGAGTCGAACTCCACATTGTACTCCCGAACCGCACGCCTGCCGCAACACCAAAAATTTGTCGGCCCGAGCCCTCCTCATCTGTGGAGGCAAGAAATGTACAAGAAATGCCTCTGAGAACTCGTTACATACTGCTGGAAGTGCATTCTCTCCCCGGGACAGCTCCCACGAATCAAACCAGTCGATTGCGGTATCACGCAGCCGATGCGAACCTAGGACCACTGACTCGGTCTCCGATGCCTTGATCACTCATGATCGTCAGAATCGTCGGATGAACTCCTGCGGATCATCCTCGGGCCTCGACCCATAAAACTCGCGCCCACAACTCGGAAAATCCGTAGCCTCAAACTATCTCGATCTAGGGTGAACCATCGGTGCTCGAACCGCCGGCCCACTTATCCTCAAGTCCGCCACAACCACGCCATTAATCGGGCCCACTCCTTGTAACCTATCTTCTCGCTCGGCATCGGGGTGGAGGCTCGAATCTTGTGGTCTCAGAGATCGCCGCTCTACTCGCAGACTCCTCTCACGCTTTGCCTTCCGCCATTTGGGTTGCCTAGCGAGGCATAATCGGTAAAACGGCACGTCGGAGGGTCCAACTTATCACACAACTCTAAGGTACGATCTCGGAATGAGAAGAATAGAAACCAATCCTAAACGCCTGCGACCTCCCGATTATAGATGTGGTGCACAATACATCGATAATCAAGACTCTACTAGACACGGCGTAGACACTTTCAGAGGACTAAGCGCTCGATACCACTTTTGTCGCGACCCGTTCGGCCCGTGGTCGTGCCTTACCGGGCACCCTGGTGATACAACATCGAGAGAAAACCAGCGGAAAATAAAAACTTAAGCATTTAAATAGACATGGATCAAGATAAAGAAAATAGGCCAACCAAAGCGGTTGCTTTCAACATATATATATATATAGACATTTGAACGATTATAATCCTTACAACCCCGCCTACAACGGACCTGCACTCTAAGATTTATACAACAACTATGAAGACAGGCCCCGCTATACCACGAATGTACAAGAACCTACTGACATCGTGGTAACATACCAAAGATAAGCCTCCAAGGAACGGAGATTCCCAAGACGAAAGGTGATCCTAAGCGGGGATCGATCGATGTACCTACTGCGGCATGAACGCACCAAGGAGGTCGAGACAACATTACCAAGTATGTGAAATCAGAAAAATCAGAATGAAATCATAGCGATCTATATAAAGCAAGAGACATGTATGATAACCAAACTACAGACACCACATATAAACAAATCATATCAAGTCGAGGCTCACGCCTCCAAATCATCACTGTGCGTGGAATTCCTTCCTCACCGCCAGCCTATGATATAACAACACCAAGGAGTATATGTGAACACCAGTGTCCTACTGTCAATAAACCGTGACGGGCAAGTATAACTACCGATCCGACCGTACCAATAATAATGTACAACCATATCATGAAGCTGACACGTGGCAAGTGCAATAGCCTCCACCAGCTCCACCTGCGCCACGTAGCTGACGGGGGCAAGTGAATCGGCTACGCACCAGATCACAACCGTAAGTCACGGCTCCATCCAAATCGACTCGCGGCGACACGTGGCGGCGCAATAACCTATACGAGATCCACTGCGCCACGTGGTGGCGGGGCAAGTAAACAGCACGCACCGATCACAACCGTAAGTCACGATATCGCCGAAGGCGACACGTGGCGTGCAATAACCTATACCAGATCCACCGCATCACGTGGCGACGGGGGCAAGTAAGCGCCACGACCCGATCACAACCGTAAGTCACGATACTTCGCCATAAATAACCATAATGGTCACATGTCCACATCATCGGTGTAGACATGCCCATGTAATAATAATGGAAGCGTGCGTGGAATCTTCCACACGCCAGCACGTCCAAGTTAGTTCTCAACAAGTCAACCGACCCTCCATCGAGAGACGCGGTAGAATAGAAACACCATTCTTGCACAACAAAGACTATCTCAATAAGCATAGGCAAGTTATACAACAACAACCATAGGCAAGTTATACAACAACAACCATAGGCAAGTTATACAACAACAAGCATAGGCAAGTTACACACCAACAAGCATAGGCAAGTTATACACAACCCAAAGTACTTTCATTTTATGTCAAAGTCCGGGTTTTAACCCTAAAGTACTACGTACGTTAAATTCCTTTTAAAGAGATCCATTCCTTTTATAAAAGTCACCCGATACCCGTAGTATAAAATAGAGTGACACACATTTTTAGGTAAACCAAAACACTTTCCTTTTCAACCACATTCTTTTCCCTAAGGTTCCAGTTTGCCTAATTTCAATTACTCAAGGCTCTTTATGTTAGAAAAGTTTCATAGTTCAATGTCTTAATCTCTTTTAAAACAATTGAGTAACATATGCCTTATATGAGTGTAGGTTGTTCTTATTCATAATCAATCTTATTAAGAAGCCATGATCTAGGAAATGTAATATCATTTTGTCTCATCTTAGCTTCTATACAGATGGAGGTTTCTACTGGTTTTAATATAATACTTCATTTATTCAATACATTTTCCTTTATTCACGCTGCAGTGGTTTGTCGATACTCCTTCTGATTTCCGAAATCAGTAAAACATTTCTTCTTTTTAAAAAAAACCAAGTACTCATTACTCACGAATGAGGTTTCACACAAAATTCATATTAATTCATTCAAGTCAAGTCTCTTATCTTCTGAAAATCAGTAAACCATTATCTTTATCTTACTTAAGACGTTATACCTAACCTCCCATAAAGCTAGTATAACTCTTATGTTTTCAAAACCAAGTATTACTCTTCTTTCAAAAAGGTTCCTTAATTCTTTTGAAATACTTTAAGACTCTTTATTATTCAGGCTTAAGTCAAAAGACATTGCCGTAACGCTACATTCAGTTAACACACGTACGTCTACCGTACTATATCTATATTCCTTTTAAAATATTTCAAGGTTCTTATTATTCAGGCTTAAGTCAAAAGACATTGCCGTACAACTATATTCAGTTAGCACACGTACATCTACCATATAATATATACATATTATTCAGGCTTAAGTCAAAAGACATTGCCACGTACGTCTACCGCATTACTATATGTATTCTTTTAAAATACTTCATGCTCAAGAGTATAGGAAGAATCACATACCTCGCGACGATTATCGACTATAAGCAAAACGCTCACGGCTATAACGGCTAGCCTTGTCCACCTTCTAAGTAGCACGTGCTACTTGCGAACATTCAACCAATAAAGGTTATCAGTCTAATGTAAATACAGTCCTATGTAATTACAGTTCAATCTTCTACTTATATTCTTCTGATGTGATTTCAGTTCAAGTCTATTCTGTAATATCCTTCTATTACAGTTCAATTCTTTTATGAATCTTATATTCATTTCAATTCAACTACGATGTAATTCCCAATTACAATAGAAGGACAGTAGTATTTACCTCGATGAGCCCAAAATTATCCAAGTTAAAAGTCGATCCTGAGCAACGTTAAGCTCCTACTCCGAGTGCTCCAATCCGCTCCAAACAACCCTTAGAAGTTCTACACAACTTCTACTTAGTACTCCAACCAATTATGGAGATTTTCCTTAGGGTTTCGTTTTTGTGACTGAGGGAAAGTATAATAGTATTTTCCGGGCTTTTCGTATAGAGGTAACTTTGGAAAGTACTACAAGGTATAAGGGCTAAAGTATTTGGGCATTATAACAATACTTGGAGAAGTATTTCTATACCACAAAGGGGGTATTTATACGAAAACAACTAGGCTAGGGGGGGTAGGTTTCGGCCAAGGGGCCTCTCAAAGGGGGAGGGGGTGTGGTGGACGAAACTCAAGAGGGAGGGAGTAGTTTGAGACTTAGAAAGATTTCTCAAGTTTGGATGAAGAAAGTCTTCAACTTAGAGGGGTATTTATAGGTCAAGCAATGGCCAACCAATGGCCAAGATTCATCCAAGTGTTAGGCAAGTGTAGGGCTAGGATTAAGCCATGTGCACCTTATCCATCTACCACACCAACTTGCAGAAAATATCCTACCAACTCCCAAGGCCCCATTTCGTCCACTTTGCCGTCCCTAAGCTTCCAATGTGAGGGTGACACATGTCACCCTCCCGTTGGTCCAAAATGTTTCGTCTCTCGGAAAAATCCGCAAAAATTAAAAATGACATAGCCGTATTTTTCCCTTCGTAAGTTTAGTAAAACGTTTACGTAAAAACGACTTTTTCGCACTTGTGCCCAAATTTTCGAACCTTGCCAACTTTAAGGCTTCAATTTTTATACGCACGCCCTCACGTACATACTGCGGAAATACGGGTATAACAATAAGTCTCATCAGAAATACAAATCTATGTAAATGCATTTAATCTTCTACCTATATTCTTTTGATGTGATTTCAGTTCAAGTCTTTACTGTAATATCCTTCTATTACAGTTCAAATCTCTTCTATGTATCTTATATTCATTTCAATACTACTACAGTATGTAATTTCCAATTACAATAGAAGGACAGTAGTATTTACCTCGATAAGCCCAAAATTATCCAAGTAAAAATGTCGATCTGACGACGTTTAGCTCTACTGGCGCCCAACCCGCTCCAAACAACCCTTAGAAGTTCTACGCAACTTCTACTTAACACTTCAACCGACTATGAAGGTTTTCCTTAGGGTTTCATTTTTGTGACTGAGGGAAAGTATAATAGTATTTTCGGGCTCTACGTATAGAGGTAACTTTGGAAAGTACTACAAGGTATATGGGCTAAGGTATTTAGGGCATTATAACAATACTTGAAGAGTATTTCTATACCACAAAGGGGGAGGGGTATTTCTCGAAAACAACTAGGCTAGGGGGGGTACCCCTCGGCTAGAACACTACAAAGGGGGGGGGACCCTCTCGGCCAAAGCTTTCTCAAGGGGGGGAGGGGTAGGCTCTTGGACGAGAACTCTCACTAAGAGGGGGGGAGGATTTTAACACTTAGAAAATATTTAGGGATGAAGAAAGTCTTCAACTTAGGGGAGTATTTATAGGCCAACCAATGGCCAACCAATGGCCAAGATCAAGCCAAGTGCTATGCAAGTGTAGGGCTAGGATTCATCCAAGTGCACCTTATCCATCTACCACACCAACTACACAAAATATCCTACCAACTTTGACCCACCCTTTCGTCCACTTGCCGCCCAACCTCACGTCCAATATGAGGGTGACACATGTCACCCTCCCGTTGGTCCAAAATGTTTCGTCTCTCGGAAAAATCCGCAAAAATTATAAATGACATAGCCGTATTTTTCCCTTCGCAAGTCTTGCAAAACGTTTCGTCGAAAAACGATTCTTTTCGGTACTTGTGAACAAAATTTCGCCACTTAGTCTTCTTTAATTCTTAAACTTTTGTACGTACGCCCTCACGTACATACTCTGGAAATACGGGGTATAACAGAACCCGAGAGCTAAGCTACAAGAACAAGAATATGTGATATTTTTTCTAAGTCTTCAAGACCTTGTCTTGCTACTAGTATGTATTTATAACACATTGGAAGGCTTAGATTATAACAAATGGGTGGCTAAGATGAAAATCACAAGGATTAAGCACAAATGGACAAGTTGACTTTGGTCAAATATATCAAGCTTGAAGACTTATCTTCCAAGATGGTCAATGACCATATTACCCCTCCTCTAATTCGACCAAGACCTTAAGTGGGGGTGCCACGTGTCGCCCTCTCATTCGTCCATAAAATTCCGTAACCCTCGTGGGCCCCACAAAAATGTAAAATTCCTCGGATGGGCCCCACGTGACCAAATCCGTAAAAATAAATTTCCATAATGCTAATAGGTTCCATACTCTTCAAATAATACATTTTGAGAATCCAATTCTCAACAACTAACATTTTTCCTTTCCGACGTTCGGAATATTTTCCGTCGGAAAAACAATTCTTCCTTCCGTATCAATTTCCAAGTCTTGTTTCCTTTCGTACATTCTCTTTTACATGTCCTGGACTTACGGGGTGTAACAGGTAGTGCTTATGTTATGTATGATAGCCGGTTTGTGCTAGTGGTATATTATTCATTACGGGGTCATTCCCTGGGTTTGTGGCATTTGCATATTCCGTGGATTTGCTACCCACGATGCGAGGAATACCTCATGCGAGTCCGTAAGGGCTTATGCGGGTGAAATAGTCCCATACGGGCGGATACATCCTATGCGAGGAATACCTCATGCGGGTCTACACGACCTATGCGAGCGGACACAGCCTATGCGAGGAATACCTCATGCGGGTCCACACGACCTATGCAGGTGAAATAGTCTCAGGAGTAGGGTTGCTTAATGATACTGCGGGCGGGTGGTCCTGCTTTGATCGTGAGCTTCCTATTTTTATGTTTTAAGTATAGTCTTATTTACTCTCATTGTTAGTAAGGCACAGTGTACTGTAATTTGATTATCATACATGTCTCCGGCTTTGTTTTAAACGTATGATGTAATTACAATATTTTCCAGTTTTACATACTTAGTACATATTGTGTCGACTTCCTCGGGGCTGCGTTCATGCCGCAGGTGGTAGCGGTGGTGGATCCTCATTCTTAGGATCACTGATCAGGCGTCAGAAGCTCCATTTCTCCGGAGGCTTGTCTTTTTGGTACAGTCTTTCCCTGATGTTGTAGATTTATGTACATTCAGGGGTATGGAGGGGCCCTGTCCCGCCACAGTTGTTATTCCTAGAGGTCTGTAGTCACATTTTGTGGTTTGGGCTGTAAGAACCGAGTTGTACAGTTTTACTTTTGATTATGCATATTTTATGGAAGACGGCCTTATCGGCTAGCTTGTGATGTTTATTGTCTAAACATGTTTTTATGTTGTGTATGTTCCGCTGCTATTCTCTGATGTTGTTATACCCCGTATTTCCAGAGTATGTACGTAAGAACGTACGTAGAAAAGTTTGAACTTTAAAGTTGGCTTGGACGAATTATTTTTGTGCACAACACCCGATTAGAGTTGTTTTTCGACGAAACGTTTTACTCAACTTGCGAAGGGAAAATTCCGGCTATGTCATTTCTAATTTTTGCGGATTTTTCCGAGAGACGGAATATTTTGGACCAACGAGAGGGCGACACTTGTCACCCTCAAGTTGGTGATGGTGGGGCGACTTTTGGACGATTGGAAGGCAAAGTTGTTAGGATATTTTTTTGTAGATATTTTGTGAGGGTTTTAAGGAGTAGGGACTAGGGGGCACTTGGGCACATCTTGGCCCTCCACTTGCCCCCCACTTGGCTAGATCATGGCCCTTGATTTCCCTATAAATACCCCTCCCCTTTGAAGACTTCTTCATCCACTCCTCACTTCCTTAAGTCTTGAAAGCCCTCCCCATTTCGTGAGGCCCCCCTTGGCCGAGAGTTAGCACCCCCCTCCTCATGGTGGCCGAGACCCACCCCCCTTCCTAGTAGGCTAGCGGTAGGTACCCCCTCCTTGCCTAGTTGTTCTCATAAAATACACCCCCCTCTTGGTAGAAATACTCTCCAAGTATTGTTACTATACCCAAAATACCTTAGCCATATACCTTGTAGTATTCCAAAGTTACCTCTATACGTAGAGCCCGGAAATACTACCTTTTGTCCTTTTTGTCTCAAACCGAAACCCTAAGGAAAATCTTCATAGTTGGTTGAAGTATTAAGAAGAAGTTGCGTAGAACTTCTAAGGGTTGTTTGGAGCGGGTTGGAGCACCCGGAGTAGGAGCTAGCGTTGCTTCGGATCGACATTTAACTTGGATAATTATGGGCTTATCGAGGTAAATATCTTGTCTCCCTATTGTAATTGAGTTTGCATACTAGTGAAGTATAAGAATAAGTATAAGTATATACAAGGAAAGTATATAAGAAGGGAAGTAAATCAGATTTACATAGAATGTATTTACATGAGACTTGTGAAGTTTGTGCAGTGGAAGTCGCCCAATTTTCCGTAGAAACTTGTATCTAGATTTATTCTACCGAGTAGTCTAGACGTTGATAGACTTGTGTAACCTTTATAGGTTGAATGTTCTGCAAGTAGAATGTACTACTTGAAAGGTGGACAAGGCTAGCCGGGTTATAACCGTGGAGCGTTTTGCTAATGGTCGATAATCGTCGCGAGGTATGTGATTCTTCCTATACTTTTGAGCATGATATTTTAAAGTATAGTACGGTAGACGTACGTGTGTTAACTGAATAATAATTACGGCAATGTCTTCGGACTTAAGCCTGAATAATAATTACGGCAATGTCTTCGGACTTAAGCCTGAATAATAATTACGGCAATGTCTTTTGACTTAAGCCTGAATAATCTTGAAGTATTTCAAAAGAATACTGAATCATTTTTAACAGAAGAGTAATACTTGGTTTTAAAAGCTTAAGAGTTATACTAGCTTTATGGGAAGTTAGGTATAACGGCTTAAGAGAGATAAAAAGAATGATTTATTGATTTAAGAAGTTAAGAGACTTGATCTTAAAAGATAAGAGACTTGACTTAATTATATTAATGTGAATTTTGAAAAAAAAGTGTGAAACCTCATTCGTGAGTAATGAGTATTTTGGTTTTCAAAAGGAATGATGTTTTACTGATTTCGGAAATCAGAATGAATGTCGAACAAACCACAGCAGCGCTAATAAAGGGAAATGTATTGACTAATAAAGAATTATTAATAACCAGTAGAAGCCTCCATCTGCATAGAAGCTAAAATGAGACAAAATGATATTACATTCCTAAATCATGGCTGCTTTAATAAGATTGTTATAAACAAGAATAACCTACTCACGTATCAGACATATGTTTCTCAAATTGTTTTCAAAGAGAATTATATCATTAAGTGATTAATACTATGAACTACGAAACCTTTCGAAAATGAGAAACTTGAGTAATTGAAATTAGGCAAACTTGAACGTTTGGAAAAGAATGTTGTCACTTGATTTTACAAAGAGAAGTGTTTTGGTTTACTTCAAAAGATAATCACTCTATTTTCATACTACGGGTATTGTGTGACTTTTGTGAAAGAAACAGATCTTTTAAAAGAGTTAATGTATGAAGTACTTTGAGGATAAAAACCCGATCTTGTTAATCAGATAGTAGAAAGTATCTTGTGCGAATAACTTGATTGTGTTGGTTTGTGATAGCCTTGTAATACTTTCTTGTTGGTTTGATAAGTAAACATGTTAGGATGCTACGTGTGTTAGTATTTTGTGATGTTTGTGTAAAGGGGTTTTCCCTCGATCACGCTTATGTTGTTTAACTATCAGTCATTATGTTGGTATTATACCACTCACCTTGACATGTTTCCGGAGGTTAAGCTGTCCTCCGATGCGGGGTAATACTCAGGCAGTCTGTGTGACTATGATTCGAGGATACCTCATGCGGGTCCCGAGGACCTATGCGGAGCTACGAGAGTTCTAGGTTAGTGTGCGGCCTATATGGTCATGCGGTCTATGTGGCCATGCGGACTGCGAGTCCAGGCGGATGCCGGGGAGTAGCTACCCTCGATGCGGGGAATACCTCATGCGGGCCATTGGAGTGGCCTATCGCCGAAATGCGGAAGTTCCGTGGCTAGACGCGCACATTAGATCTGCGCGAGTGGCGGCTTTGATCATGACGGCCTAGACAGATCTCATGATCTGATTTATGACCTTGTTTGTACTTGTGGTTTTAGTAGTCGGCTATGCCTTCGTACTTACCCCAGACGGTGTTATGATGACACGTGGGACACGTGTTCATGTGTATTCCTTGGTGCTTTTATATCATGCCAGCGGCGTGAAGGTATTCCACGGGCATGATTGATGTTGTGGGCGTGAGACCCATTGTTATATTTGAGTAATGACTTTGAGGCGTGAGTCACGACTTGACATCGCTTATTTATTGTGAATCGTAGTTTGGTTATCATACATGTTATACCGTATTTCAGAGTATGCGTGGGGGCGACGTAGAAATTTTCGAACTTCTTTAGGCTCGCCTAATTCTTTTGTGCACAACACCCGGTTAGAGTCGTTTTTCCGCGAAAAGTTTTAACAGCTTTCGTAGGGGCAATTCCGGCGATGTCATTTTTAATTTTTTCGGATTTTTCAGAGGCGTAACATTTTTGACCAACAAGAGGCGACACTTGTCACCCTCAATTGGTGATGGTTGGCGGACGAGAATGGGAGTGTGGCACGTTTTTGTGTTGAATTGGTGGTCAAGGAGTTGGTAGGATATTTTGGGTAGATGGATAAGGTTGCACATGGCTTAATCTTGCCTTACACTTGCCTAACACTTGGATGGATCTTGGCCATTGGTTGGCCTTTGCTTGGCCTATAAATAGCTCCCTTTGTGAAGACTTTCTTCATCCACAAATTGCCTAAGTCTTGAAGTTCTCTTCCTCCTCCCTTGTATAGTTCGCCCACCACCCCCTCTTCCCTTGTGAGGCCTTGTGGCCGAGAAACCCTACCCCTGTGAGTGCTAGCGAGAGCACCCCACTAGCCTAGTTGTTTCGTATAATACCCTTGTTGTGGTATAGAAATACTCTCTAGTATTGTTATAATGTCCAAATACCTTGGCCCAAATACCTTGTAGTATTCCCAAGGTTACACTTATACAAAAGCCCGGAAAATACGATTATACTTCCTTTAGCCACAAAAGCGAAACCCTAAGGAAATCTTCACCGTTGTTGAAGTTGTAAGTAGAAGTTGGTTAGAACTTCTAAGGGTTGTTTGGAGCTCGGAGTAGGAGCTAAGCGTTGCTCGGGATCGACTTTATACTTGGATAATTTTGGGCTTATCGAGGTAAACACTACTGTCCTTCTATTGTAAAGGGAAATTACATGTTCGAATATATATAGTTGAAGTATACTCTATATAGAACTGAACTTCGTATTGTGGCACTGTATTTTGACTTAAGCCTGAAGAATAAAGAATCGAATCGAATCAGTAATTACATAGGATTGTATTGCGAGACTTGTGTAGTATTCGAGTAGAATTGTACACGTCAGGTTAGATGTATAAACCCCTGGTTGGCACAGTGGCCACCTCGATAGAGGAGAGATTTACGTTGTGGCGGGGAGGTGCCGCGAATTTTACGTAGAAAGATGGGAACTTGTGTTTAAGATTTAATAGGCGTTTGTGGCCTTTATAGGTGAAAGTACTAAGAGTAGCGTATTCTACTCGAGGAGTGGAAAGGGCTAGCAAGGTTGTAGTACTTGGAGCTTTTTGCTTATTGTCGATAATCGTCGCGAGGTATGTGAACCTCTTCCTATCTCTTCTAGCATGATATGTGTGAACTATGTAGTGCGGTGACGCATACGTGTTAAGCGTGTTTGATTGTTTTAAAACATAAAGTGTTATAACGGCTTTATGGGAAGTTGGTTATAACAGCTTTATGTAGGTAAGAAGATACTTTGTGGTTTTAAAAGGTAACTGATGTGAATTATAACTGGCTTGTTATAATAAAGAACTTGCTGTATTTCAAAAGATTTATAAATCGTTTTGAAGGAGAGTAACAATTAGTTTTAAAGGTTTTAAAAAGAGTTATACTAGCTTTATGGGGAGTTAGGTATAATGTCTTAAGAGAGGTAAAGAAAATGGTTTACTGATGTTAGAAGTTAAGAGACTTGATCTTATAAGATAAGAGACTTAACTTATTTGTTTTAATGTGAATGTTTGTGTGAAACCTCATTCGTGAGTAATGAGTACTTGGTTTTTTTTTAAAGGGATAATGTTTCTTGATTTGGAAATCGAATGTGTATCGACAGACCATCGCGGCGTTAATAAAGGAAAATGTCTTGACTAATGAATTGTATTATTAAAACCAGAGAAACCTCCATCTGCATAGAAACTAAGATAAGACAAAATGATATTACATTTTCTAGATCATGGTTCTTTGTAATAAGAATGTTGTAAACAAGAATAACCTACTCACGTGAGACATATATTACTCAATTGTTCTAAAAGGAATCAGTGATTAAGTTTGGGAACTATGAAACCATTTGAAAATGAGAAGCTTGAGTAATTGAAACTAGGCAAACCGGAACTTAGGAAAAGAATGTTGTTACTTGATTTTGAAAAGGAATGTGGGTTGGTCATTCTAATACTACGTATCGGGTGACTTTGATAAAAGTAATGGATCTCTTTTAAAGAATTTAACGTCGTAGTACTTTAGGGTTAAAACCGGACTTTGGCATAAAATGAATGTACTTTGAGTTGTGAAACTTGCCTATGCTTGTTGTTGTGAAACTTGCCTATGCTTGTTGTTGTGAAACTTGCCTATGCTTGTTGTTGTGAAACTTGCCTATGCTTGTGATGATAGCCTTTGTTGTGCAAGTGTGGTATTTACGTATTACCGCGTCTCTCGATAGAGGCGGTTGACTTATTGAGAACTTACTTGGGCGTCTTTGGCGGTGATGGAGAATTCCACGTATGTTTCCATTTTGATTCTTGTCTTGTTGTTGATGTCACATGGACATGTCTACACCGACGCAGATTCGGGCACGCGGCCATGCGCCGTTGATTACCCGATATATGGTTATCTTGCAACATGGACGCGTCTACACCGTCGCAAGATTCCGGGGCATGTGGCCACGCGCGGGTTGACCACCGGATATTGATATTGAGGTTACATGGGCATGTCTACACCGTCTGATTCCGGTACGTGGCCACGCGCTTATTATTGTTGCATCATGGACATGTCTACACCGTCGCAAGATTCGGGCATGCGCCGTGATGCGAACATGATGAATGTTGTGGGCGTGAGACCCATAGTTATATTTGAGTGGTGACTTTGAGGCGTGAGTCACGACTTGATCGCTTTTATGTTGCGTCTTGTATTTTGGTTATCATACATGTCTCACGCTTTTTAGGCTATTATGATTTCATTCTGATGTTGTGATGCCACATACTGTACTGTTGATCGACCTCCTTCGGCTGCGTTCATGCCGCAGTAGAGGTACATCGATCGTGGATCCCCGCTCTTAGGATCTCATTTCAGCGTGTTGAAAGCTCCGTTCCTTGAGGCTTATCTTTGGTATGTTTCCACGAGTTGTAGGTTCTTGTACATTCGGGGTATGGCGGGCCCCTGTCCGTCATAGTTGTTGTAAATCTTAAGTGCAGTAGTTGTTGTGGGGCGGGGTTTGTAAAGGATAACTGTCGTTTTTATGTATATACCAAGGCAAATGTTTGGTTGACTGCTTATTTATTATATCTCTTGTTTCATGACTCGTGTTTTATTTTCCGCCGTTTTCTCTCGATGTTGTATCACTAGGGTGCGGGTAAGGCACGATGCGGGCCGGTTCGGGCGTTACAAAGTGGTATCGAGCGATTAGTCCTCGGAAAGTGTCTACGACCGTGTTCAGTAGTCTTGATTATCGGTGTGTTGTGCACCACATCTATAATCGTGAGGCTATAGGACATGTAGGATTAGTTTCTATTCTTCTCATTACGAGATCGTGCCTTAGAGCCGAGTTGTAAGTTGGACCTCCGATGTGTTTCATTTTACCGATTATGCCTCCGCGTAGCGACCAGGCCCGAAGGGCAAGGCGGCCGAGGAGCTAGTGGGATCTGAGGAGTATGCAGGCGCAGTTCTGGCCAAGACTGAGATGGCTTCCGACGACGAAGTTTCGCGACGCCGCCAAAGACCAGAGGTTTAGAGCCGCGGCCGTGGGCGATGAGACTCTGACACGAGCCTCCAGTCCCACAGTCTGGAGCGGTGGAGATGGGTCACGAGAGATGGCCCGATTATTGGCGAGGTTGTGGCCGATATGGCGACAGATCGACGCGATTCGGTTCCAAAGAAGACCGTGGTGCACCCGAGAGCGAATAGTTTGAGGCTACGGACTTTCCGAGTTGTAGCCCGCGAGTTTTATGGGTTGAGGCACGAGGATGATCCGCAGGAGTTCATCCGTCGATTCTGAAGGATCACGCGGTGATCAAGGCTTGAGAGACCGAGTCTGTGACCTTCGTGATCGGCCGCGTGATACCGCGATCGATTGGTTTGATTCGTGAGCTTTCGGGAGAGCATGCACCTCAGCAGTATGGGATGAGTTTTCGGGGCTTTTCTCACGCACTTCTTGCCTCCGCAGATGAGGAGGGCACGCCGACAAATTTTTGTTATCGAGAGCAGGCGACCGCTGTGGAGTACAATGTCGAGTTCGATTCTTTGGCTCGATATGTCCTCGCGCTATTGCAGATATAGAGGATAGGGTGCATCGCTACGTCACCGGCTAGATGATTATATGGCCGAAGTCTTGCGGTGTTTCTCTTCAGCCGGGCATGGACATCGCCCGCATTCAGGCTCATGCACTTGGGTGCGAGGAGCGCAGAGATCGACGGGTGGACCGCTTTCAGCAGAAGACGGCCGGATATTTTGGCGACTTTCGAGGCGGACCGCCTCAGCAGCAGACTAGTTATGTGCCTCCGCCATTGCAGAGTGGTCCTTCGCAGCCGGGACCTTGGGATATTCAGAGCGGTCGTGGCTCCTGAGTTTCGATGTTGAGGAGTAGGGGTGTTGGCCAGATGCAGTCACCCCTACCTCGGTGTGGTCGATGTGGTAGACCGCATTTCGGGGAGTGTCGTAGTACCAAGGGAGCTTGTTATTCTTGCGGCCAACAGGGCCATATGGCGAGAGACTGTCCGACCAGGGGTAGCGCTGGTAGGATAGCACAGACTACTAGGCGATTGCGGGCCACGGTAGGTCGCGGTGGAAGTTCAGTTTTAGCGGTTCTTGAACCGCCTAGTTTCAGTATATCCTTAACCACAGATACTTGTATGTATTGATGTTAATGATGTGTTAAGTGTTATGTTCGGATAGCTTTGTGCTATAGTGTGATTTAAAAATCTGGTTAGTGTGAGATGGAAGTGGTAGCTTCCATGATGTGTTCCGTGTCGGAGGCGGAAGTTGGCGCTCTGATGGTCGGGTTGGGGCCATGTTGCGGGCCAACCCGCCCCGTTCGAGGAAGGGTCAGCTCAGGTGGTCCCGCCAGTGGCGAGGTCACGAGGGTGCTAGGCCTAAGTTTAGATGACCATCGTATGAGTTCGTAGATATGTTCGACCAGAATCGTTCGTGAAGGCCGAGGATGGCCTTAGAAAATCGAGGGTAGTAAGATGACCAAGTTTGAGGTAGTAACTCCAAGGGTTGGAAACAAACGTTGTGGAAGTGTGAGTACGGATACTAGAAAGAGCTCGAGTTTTCGAGAAGTACGTCGAGATAGGGAGAAGTGAGCGTGTGTGATCGTTTCTTTTGTGAAATGTAGGTGCGGAGTATATTTTAGACCTTGGTGGGGACTTTTGTGCTAAGCGAGGTGGTTCCTCGTTGCGTGGATTTGGGTTTTGGCGCGATGTTATTTTGTGGCGGTGTGGCATGTTTGATTCTCGTAAGTATAGTAGTAAAGACTATCTTGACGACGCTTGTTTTGAGACTTAGAAGGAACATTCGGACGAATGTTTCCAGGAGGGAGAATGTTATACCGTATTTCCGCAGTATGCGTGGGACGACGTAGAAATTTTCGAACTTCTTTAGGCTCGCGAATTCTTTTGTGCACAACACGGTTAAGTCGTTTTGGCGAAACGTTTTCACACTTTCGTAGGGAATTTCCGCTATGTCATTTATAATTTTGCGGATTTTTCCAGAGACGTAACATTTTGGACCAACAAGAGGGCGACACTTGTCACCCTCTAATGGTGATGGTTGGCGACGAGAATGGGGAGTGTGGCACGTTTTTGTGTTGAATTGGTGGTCAAGGAGTTGGTAGGATATTTTGGGTAGATGGATAAGGTTGCACATGGCTTAATCTTGCCTTACACTTGCCTAACACTTGGATGGATCTTGCCATTGGTTGGCCTTTGCTTGGCCTATAAATAGCTCCCTTTGTGAAGACTTTCTTCATCCACAAATTGCCTAAGTCTTGAAGTTCTCTTCCTCCCTCCTTGTGTAGTTCGTCCACCACCACCCCACCTCTTCCTCATGAGGCCTTGTGGCCGAGAAACCCTACCCTTTGTGAGTGCTAGCCAGAGCACCCCCTAGCCTAGTTGTTTCGTATAATACCCTTGTTGTGGTATAGAAATACTCTCCTAGTATTGTTATAATGTCCAAATACCTTGGCCCAAATACCTTGTAGTATTCCCAAGGTTACACTTATACAAAAGCCCGGAAAATACGATTATACTTCCTTTAGCCACAAAACGAAACCCTAAGGAAATCTTCACCCGTTGTTGAAGTTGTAAGTAGAAGTTGGTTAGAACTTCTAAGGGTTGTTTGGAGCGCCGAGTAGAGCTAAGCGTTGCTCGGGATCGACTTTATACTTGGATAATTTTGGGCTTATCGAGGTAAACACTCATCGTCCTTCTATTGTAAATGGAAATTACATGTTAGAATATATATAGTTGAAGTATACTATATATAGAATCGAACTTAGTATTGTGGCAATGTCTTTTGACTTAAGCTCAAGAATAAAGAATCGAATCGAATCGTAATTACATAGGATCAGTATTGCGATGAGACTTGTGTAGTATTCTTGAGTAGAATTGTACACGCCGGTTAGATGTATAAACCCCTCGGTTGGCACAGTGGCCGCCTCGATAGAGGAGAGATTTACGCTGTGGCGGGGAGGTCTGCGAATTTTACGTAGAAAGATGGAACTTGTGTTTAAGATTTAATATAAGTTAGTGGCCTTTATAGGTGAAAGTACTAAGAGTAGCGTATTCTACTCGAGGAGTGGAAAGGGCTAGAAAGGTTGTAGTACTTGGAGCTTTTTGCTTATTGTCGATAATCGTCGCGAGGTATGTGAACCTCTTCCTATCTCTTCTAGCATGATATGTGTGAACTATGTAGTACGGTGACGCATACGTGTTAATCGTGTTTGATTGTTTTTAAAACATAAAGTTTTATAACGTCTTTATGGTAAGTTGGTTATATCATCTTTATGTAGGTAATTAAATACTTTGTGGTTTTAAAAGGTAACTGATGTGAATTATAACTGGCTTGTTATAATAAAGAATCTTGTATTTCAAAAGATTTATAAATCGTTTTGAAGGAGAGTAACACTTGGTTTTAAAGGTTTTAAAAAGAGTTATACTATCTTTATGGGAGTTAGGTATAATGTCTTAAGAGAGGTAAAGAAAATAGTTTCTCGATGTTAGAAGTTAAGAGACTTGATCTTATAAGATAAGAGACTTAACTTATTTGTTTTAATGTGAATGTTTGTGTGAAACCTCATTCGTGAGTAATGAGTACTTGTTTTTTTAAAGGGATAATGTTTCTCGATTTGGAAATCGAATGTGTATCGATTGCACACCGCAGCGTTAATAAAGGAAAATGTCTTGACTAATGAATTGTATTATTAAAACCAAGTAAACCTCCATCCGCATAAACTAAGATAAGACAAAATGATATTACATTTTCTAGATCATGGCTGCTGTAATAAGAATGTTGTAAACAAGAATAACCTACTCTCACGTGAGACATATATTACTCAATTGTTCTAAAAAGGAATCAAGTGATTAAGTTTGGGAACTATGAAACCATTTGAAAATGAGAAGCTTGAGTAATTGAAACTAGGCAAACCGAACTTAGGAAAAGAATGTTGTTACTTGATTTTGAAAAGGAATGTGGGTTGGTCATTCTAATACTACGTATCGTGACTTTGATAAAAGTAATGGATCTCTTTTAAAGAATTTAACGACGTAGTACTTTAGGGTTAAAACCCGGACTTTGGCATAAAATGAATGTACTTTGAGTTGTGTGAAACTTGCCTATGCTTGTTGTTGTGAAACTTGCCTATGCTTGTTGTTGTGAAACTTGCCTATGCTTGTTGTTGTGAAACTTGCCTATGCTTGTGATGATAGCCTTTGTTGTGCAAGTGTGGTATTTACGTTACCGCTCTCGATAGAGGTAGTTGACTTGTTGAGAACTTACTCGACGGCCGGGCAAATGGAGAATTCCACGTATGTTTCCATTTTGATTATCGCTTGTTGTTGATGTCACATGGACATGTCTACACCGACGCAGATTCCGGCACGTACGCGTCGTTGATTACCCGATATATGGTTATTATCGCAACATGGACGTGTCTACACCGACGCAGATTCCGGGGCACGTGGCTACGCGGCGGGTTGACCACCCATTATATTGTTATCGAGGTTACATGGGCATGTCTACACCGTCGCAAAGATTCGGCACGGCCACGCGGCCTTGTTATTATTGTTGCATCATGGACATGTCTACACCGATGCGATTCCGGGCACGCGCCGACGCGAACATGATGAATGTTGTGGGCGTGAGACCCATAGTTATATTTGAGTGGTGACTTTGAGGCGTGAGTCCCCGACTTGACCGCTTATGTTGCGTCTTGATTTTGGTTATCATACATGTCTCCGCTTTTTAGGCTATTATGATTTCATTTACGATTTGTGATTCACATACTTGGTACTGTTATCGACTCCTTCGGCCGCGTTCACGCCGCAGTAGAGGTACATCGGCCGTGATCCCCGCCTAGGATCTCATTTCAGCGTGTTGAAAGCTCCGTTCCTTGGAGGCTTATCTTTGTATGTTTCTCTGAGTTGTAGGTTCTTGTACATTGTGGGTATGGCGGGCCTGTCCGTCATAGTTGTTGTAAATCTTAAGTGCCAGAGTAATCGCTGGCGGGGTTTGTAAAAGGATAACTGTCGGGTTTTTATGTATATCAAGGCAACTGCTTTGGTTGGCTGTTTATTTATTATATCTCTTGTTTCATGACTCGTGTTTTATTTTCCGCTGGTTTTCTCGATGTTGTATCACTAGGTGCCCGGGTAAGGCACGATGAACGCCCGGTTCGGCGCATAATACATGTCTCCCGCTTTATATAGATCGCTATGATTTCATTTACTGATTTTCGTTTCACATACTTGGTACTGCATCGACTCTTCGGGCCGTTCACGCCGCAGTCGAGGTACACCGGGCCGTTGATCCTAGCTCTCGTGGTCATTCAGCGTTGGGAAGCTCCATTTCTCGGAGGCTTATCGGTGGTATAGTCCTGTCGTAGTAGGTGCTTACATTGTGGTATGGCGGCCCTGTCCCGCCATTGTTGTCATGTCACTCTTAGAGGTCTGTAGTACTGTTGTGGGCAGAGCTGTAAAAGGGATGTAACTGTTCGGACTTAAGTTTTCATATATACATGCCGTAAGGCAATTTTTCTCATATTATTATTCCATACTTCATGTTATTTCATGTTATTGTTTTATATTCCACTGATTACTCTGACGTTGTATCACTAGGGTGCCCGGGGTAAGGCACCAGTCACGGGCCCGGGTTTGGGTCGTGACAAAAGTGGTATCAGAGCAGTTAATCCTCGGAAAGTGTCTACAGACCGTATCTAGTAGAGTCTTGATTATCGGTGTGTTGTGCACCACATCAATAATCAGGAGGCTATAGGATATTTAGGATTGGTTTCCATTCTTCTCACTCTGAGATCGTGCCTTAGAGCTGTGTTATAAGTTGAACCCCTCTAACGTATTTCTTTCCCTTACCATTATGCCTCCGTGTAAGGCAACCCGAGCCCAGGAGGGCAAGGCAGCCGAGGGAGCTGCGAGTAGAGTACAGAGGGTTACGTGGGCACGGGCCCAATCATCACCTGGGGTGGTGCTTCATTTGGGGAGTTCTGCGACATCACCAGCCCCAGCAGAGTTTAGCACGGCGGCAGCAGTTCCTACTGCGGCCATGATAAGTTGAACCTTCAGTTCCACGACCGGGAACAGAGAATAGAGATTGCAAAGAGGCGACCCTGTTACTAGCTATGGAGTTGGCTACCAGAGAGTATACCGATGTACCGCGAGTCTTGATGAATATCTAAGAGAGGGTTGTGCAAGAGTAATTCTTCAGTTAGGCTTGAGCATGGCCTGTGTACGGGCTTATGCGCAGCAGGCCAAGAAAAGTAGAGATCAACGGGTTAACCAAGGACAGCAGAAGAGGGCCAGAACAGCAAGGTCCTTTGGTAACTTTCGAGGCGAATCACCTCACCAGCAGACTAGATATGCACATCCACCAGTGCAGAGTGGTCCTCCACAGGGTTCAGGACGTTCGGGGTATGCAGGAGTTGGTCAGAACTCCAGAGCTTCCGGTTCACAGCTACACGTAGGTTCCAGCCAGCCGGATTCAGTTTTTCCCCAGTGTTCACATTATGACAGGCGTCATCCCGGGGAATGTCGTCTTTTGTTGGTACTTGTTTTACCTGCGGCCGTCAGGGCCATGTGTCGAAAGGATGTCCTAGTAGGAGGACTCAGCCTTCATGATCAGTAACCAGTTCATCATCTCCCCTAGCTATGCGCCCTACGGGGCAGGTTTGATTAGAACGACTAAGGGGAGTGAAGCGATGTCTGGTATATCCTTAACCCTCTAGAGATTAGTACGTGTAAGATGAGTATATCTTAAGTATTATGTTCAGATAACATAAGTGAAAAATTGTGATTAGAAATCATGGTTAGAAACCGGGGAAGATTGGGGGATAGGAAAAGTGCGAACCTTAGAGTCTTATACGTAGAGACCTTAGAGGTAAGGCCATCTCGAGTAAAAGAGGTATTTTATGTTTGACCCTTATCGGAGTGCATATTGCACGTGAGATATGTTTGTGTGATAAGTCTCTGAGTAGTGTGGAAGGAAAGAGGGTAGTTGATCTAAGAAGACCGCTAGGTTTTCGTAACGTGGATTAGTGAGATTGTTCCGGATCGGGGAGCAAGTGTTTTACGCGAGAGTGGGTCGGGTTGAGGCCATGCCGCGGGTCAACCCGCGACCTATTTTAGCGGGTCAGTTTGTGGTGGTCCCGCCAGGTGGTAGGGTCACGAGGGTGTTAGGCCCAAGTTTAGTTAAACATCGTACGAGTTCGTAGATGCGTTCGACCAGTAGTCGGGCCGATGAGGTCAGCCCATCTTGTCCTTCCGGGCCAGATCTGTTTACTACAGAGTTATGCGAGATGTTTTATCGGGAAGGTTGTAAGGCTGCACGGTGCCTACTTTCACCTTATGGCATGAGGAAGCCTGGTGGTGGCTATTTCGTTTTCGAAGTTTTACCGCATGCGAGTTAGGAACTCGGTGAGTCTCGCAGCGCATTCGCCTCGCCGGTGTTTGGATTTCGGGGTAGTGAGTATTGTTGCCTCTGCTGAGGAGTGCTTTATAACTACCATTTCAAGATTCAAATATCGCCTACGAAGCCTCGTAGGGCGAAGTGTAAGTCACTTGGTCGATTGGTTCGATGTTGGCAAAGTTCAGATAGTGGGTTCATACTTGTTTCGGCAGGATGGGGATAGGGTGAAGCCTATCCAGGAGAGGTTATTGACAGCTCAGAATCAACAGAAGTCGTGCGGATAATCGACGTCGACACTTAAAGTTCAGGTTGACGGTCGGAACTCTTGAAGGTACCACCCCGGATAGGGTGTGACGAGTTTTGGAAAACAGAGGAAACTTAGCCCGAGTTACTTGGGCCTTTTCAGATTATGTGAAGAGTAGGCCAGGTTGCCTATATGTTAGTATTGTCGTCCGACTTAGGAGGCAGTACGTCCGGTCTTTCGTGTTGCTATGTTCGGAAAAGTATCGGAGATCCATCCAGAGTGTTCCCAGTTAATGATGACCAAGTTAGAGATAGTCACCCAGAGATTTGGAAACTGAATCAGTAACAGAGATATGGTAAGAAAGAGTTCGAGTGTACGAGAAGGGTACGACGCGTAAGGGAAGAAGCGAGCATGTATTGCGAGCATAGATGTGATCATTTCTTTTGTAAGGAGAAGGTGCGAAGGAAGTATATTTTAGACCTCGGGTAAGGGCTTTTGTGTCGCTAGAGGTGTTTCCTCGTGGACTTGGATGTAAGTATTTGCACAGGTGTTTCTGTGGCCAGGTGTGGCAGGATTGTTCTCGTAAGTATAGTAGTGAAGACTATACTGGCGCGCGTTTGTTTTGATACTTAGAAGGAACATTCGGGACGAATGTTTCTAAGGAGGGGAGAATGTTATACCCCGTATTTCCAGTATGCGTGGGGCGTGCGTAGAAAAGTTTGAACTTTAAAGTTGGCTTGGACGAATTATTTTTGTGCACAACACCCGATTAGAGTTGTTTTTCGACGAAACATTTTACACAACTTGCGAAGGGAAAATTCCGGCTATGTCATTTCTAATTTTTGCGGATTTTTCCGAGAGACGGAATATTTTGGACCAACGAGAGGGCGATACTTGTCACCCTCAAGTTGGTGAAGGTGGGGCGACTTTTGGACGATTGGAAGGCAAAGTTGGTAGGATATTTTTTTGTAGATATTTTGTGAGGGTTTTAAGGAGTAGGGACTAGGGGGCACTTGGGAACATCTTGGCCCTCCACTTGCCCCCCATTTGGCTAGATCATGGCCCTTGATTTCCCTATAAATACCCCTCCCCTTTGAAGACTTCTTCATCCACTCCTCACTTCCTTAAGTCTTGAAAGCCCTCCCCATTTCGTGAGGCCCCCCTTGGCCGAGAGTTAGCACCCTCCTCGTGGTGGCGAGACCCACCCCTTCCTAGTAGGGCTAAGCCGTGGGGTACCCCCCCCCCCCTTGCCTAGTTGTTCTCATAAAATACACCCCCCTATTGGTAGAAATACTCTCCAAGTATTGTTACTATACCCAAAATACCTTAGCCATATACCTTGTAGTATTCCAAAGTTACCTCTATACGTAGAGCCCGGAAATACTACCTTTTGTCCTTTTTGTCTCAAACCGAAACCCTAAGGAAAATCTTCATAGTTGGTTGAAGTATTAAGAAGAAGTTGCGTAGAACTTCTAAGGGTTGTTTGGAGCGGGTTGGAGCACCCGGAGTAGGAGCTAAGCGTTGCTCAGGATCGACATTTAACTTGGATAATTATGGGCTTATCGAGGTAAATATCTTGTCTCCCTATTGTAATTGAGTTTGCATACTAGTGAAGTATAAGAATAAGTATAAGTATATACAAGGAAAGTATATAAGAAGGGAAGTAAACTGTACTTACATAGGACTGTATTTACAGTAGACTTGTGAAGTTTGACGGGTAGGGAAGTGCTGCCCAATTTTCCGTAGAAACTTGTATCTAGATTTATTCTACCGAGTAGTCTAGACGTTGATAGACTTGTGTAACCTTTATAGGTTTAATGTTCTGCAAGTAGCATGTACTACTTGAAAGGTGGACAAGGCTAGCCGGGTTATAACCGTGGAGCGTTTTGCTAATGGTCGATAATCGTCGCGAGGTATGTGATTCTTCCTATACTTTTGAGCATGATATTTTAAAGTATAGTACGGTAGACGTACGTGTGTTAACTGAATAATAATTACGGCAATGTCTTCGGACTTAAGCCTGAATAATAATTACGGCAATGTCTTCGGACTTAAGCCTGAATAATAATTACAGCAATGTCTTTTGACTTAAGCCTGAATAATCTTGAAGTATTTCAAAAGAATACTGAATCATTTTTAACAGAAGAGTAATACTTGGTTTTAAAAGCTTAAGAGTTATACTAGCTTTATGGGAAGTTAGGTATAACGGCTTAAGAGAGATAAAAAGAATGATTTATTGATTTAAGAAGTTAAGAGACTTGATCTTAAAAGATAAGAGACTTGACTTAATTATATTAATGTGAATTTTGAAAAAAAAGTGTGAAACCTCATTCGTGAGTAATGAGTATTTTGGTTTTCAAAAGGAATGATGTTTCTTGATTTGAATCGAATGAATGTCGAACAAACCACAACAAATAGCTTAATAAAGGAAATGTATTGACTAATAAAGAATTATTAATAACCAGTAGAAGCCTCCATCTGCATAGAAGCTAAAATGAGACAAAATGATATTACATTCCTAAATTATGGCTGCTTTAATAAGATTGTTATAAACAAGAATAACCTACTCACGTATCAGACATATGTTTCTCAAATTGTTTTCAAAGAGAATTATATCATTAAGTGATTAATACTATGAACTACGAAACCTTTCGAAAATGAGAAACTTGAGTAATTGAAATTAGGCAAACTTGAACGTTTGGAAAAGAATGTTGTTACTTGATTTTACAAAGAGAAGTGTTTTGGTTTACTTCAAAAGATAATCACTCTATTTTCATACTACGGGTATTGTGTGACTTTTGTGAAAGAAACAGATCTTTTAAAAGAGTTAATGTATGAAGTACTTTGAGGATAAAAACCCGATCTTGTTAATCAGATAGTAGAAAGTATCTTGTGCGAATAACTTGATTGTGTTGGTTTGTGATAGCCTTGTAATACTTTCTTGTTGGTTTGATAAGTAAACATGTTAGGATGCTACGTGTGTTAGTATTTTGTGATGTTTGTGTAAAGGGGTTTTCCCTCGATCGCGCTTATGTTGTTTAACTATCAGTCATTATGTTGGTATTATACCACTCACCTTGACATGTTTCGGAGGTTGCCGCCTCCGATGCGGGTAATACTCGTGCGATCAGGTGTGACTATGATTCGAGGATACCTCATGCGGGTCCCGAGGACCTATGCGGAGCTACGAGAGTTCCAGGTTAGTGTGCGGCCTATATGGTCATGCGGTCTATGTGGCCATGCGGACTGCGAGTCCAGGCGGATGCCGGGGAGTAGCTACCCTCGATGCGGGGAATACCTCATGCGGGCCATTGGAGTGGCCTATGCGAGTCTGCGGAAGTTCGTGGCTAGACGCGCACATTAGATACTGCGGGCGAGTGGCCAGCTTTGATCATGTGACGGTCTAGACAGATCTCATGATACAGTTTATGACCTTGTTTGTACTGTGGGTTTTAGTAGTCGGCTATGCCTTCGTACTTACCCCGTACGGTGTTATGATGACACAGGTGGGACCTGGTGTTCATGTGTATTCCTTGGTGCTTTTATATCATAGATCGCTTACGGCGGAAGGTATTCCACGGGCATGATTGATGTTGGGCGTGAGACCCATTGTTATATTTGAGTGATGACTTTGAGGCGTGAGTCCACGACTTGACATGATCGCTATTTATTATGAATCGTAGTTTGGTTATCATACATGTCTCCTACTTTATATAGATCGCTATGATTTCATTCTGATTTTCGCCACATACTTGGTACTGTTATCGACCTCCTTCGGGCCGCGTTCACGCCGCGAGTTGAGGTACACCGGGCCGATCCTAGCTCTCGTGGTCACGATTGCGTTGGGAAGCTCCGTTTCTCGGAGGCTTATCGCAGTATAGTCCCCGTCGTAGTAGGTGCTTACATTCGTGGTATGGCGGGCCCTGTCCCGCCATTGTCATGTCACTCTTAGAGTCCGTAGTACCGCAAGTGCGAGCCGTAAAGGGATGTAATCGTCGACTTAAGTTTTCATATATACATGCCGAAAGGCAATTTTTCTCGATTATTATTCCATACTTCATGTTATTTCATGTTATTGTTTTATATTCCGATTGGACGTTGTATCACTAGGGTGCCCGGTAGGCACGATCCACGGCCCGTTCGGTCGTGACAGATGTATACTGAATGGGTGCCCAGTAGGGCATCGATCGCGGCGGGCCGGGTCGTGACAAAAGTGGTATCGAGCGGTTAGTCCTCGAAAAGTGTCTACGTAACGTGTCTAGTAGAGTCTTGATTATCGGTGTGTTGTGCACCACATCTATAATCGGAGGTCGCAGACATTTAGGATTGGTTTCCATTCTTCTCTCTCGAGATCGCATGAGATCTGTCTTATTAGGTTGAATCCTCTCGGACCTATTCTTATGAAACGATTATGCCTCCACGAAAGACGCACCGTGGCCCGGGGAAAGGCATCGGCAGGAGTCGCTAGCAGACGCAGAGGTTACCAGGACTCGTGTACGGACTATGCTTGAGGTAGTAGGCGGTCGGCGAGTTCACCACGCTAGCAGAGTGAGCCGAGAGCGCAGAGAGCTCCAGAGGTTCCGGACTGAGCCTCCACCCCACACCAGTGAGCCGAGTATAGAGACTACGGGAGCAGATCCGGTTATTGACCAAAGATAGCAGCGGCACGCCGAGTAGGTGGCTAACCCAGAGCCGATGGGCGGATTCGGGATTTTCTGGGTTGTCATCCACCCGAGTTTTATGGTTCGAGGTCTGGGGAAGATCCGCAGGATTTCATTCGGCGCTGACGGACTATGCGAGTTCTTAGGGCTTGGAGACAGAGTCGATTATGCTAGCATCTTACCGGTTACGCGATATTGCATTGAACTGATTTGAGTCATGAGAGCTGTCGAGATGTGAGGATGCTCTTCCAGCTGTTTGGGAGGAGTTTACATAGGCCTTCATGGATCACTTTTTGCCCCCTGAGATGAGGAGAGCCCGCGTAGATAGATTATTGACCTTGAGGCAGAACGGGAGGACTATCAGGGAGTACAACCTGGAGTTTGACTCTTTGGCCAGGCATGCGCACACCATTGTAGCTGACATGGCGAACAGAGTTCATCGTTATGTGATGGGGCTAGACCGTCATTACTGCATGCTTGGGAGTGGCTCTTCAACCCGGTATGTACATTGCCAGGATGCAGGCGTATGCGCAGGGGATAGAGGATAGAGAGAGGGAGGATCAGATTGACTCAGGCCAGCCCAAGAGGCTGTGACAGCAGGTCTCGAGGCGCTTTGAGGCGGACAGCCTCAGCAATAGACTAGGTCAACATTCCATCCAGCACAGAGTGCTCCTTCAGGGTTTTCTGGAAGGAGGTCTGATCAGCCAGGTCATTCAGGATCAGGTCAGGGCTCCAGGACTTCGGGGTTTCAGGGAGGCAGAGATCGTCTCCGATCGAGACCACCCACATCTCGGTGTGCTCGATGCGGTAGATCTCACCCAAGCGAGTGTCGTGTTCCTGCAGGAGCTTGTTACTCTTGTGGCCAGCTGGGCCATTTGAAGAGAGACTGTCCGACTAGAGGCAGCATGGGTGGTACGTGCGGCACCGGCGTGATCGGGCCGGGTCTTCCTTTTCTTCTGTGGTTATGCGCCCCGGAGGGCAGGGTGTTCACGGACCGGCAGGCCGCGGCAGAGGTCGTGGTGGTGGTTCCAGTTCTAGCGGTCCGCAGAACCGCATTTATTCCTTAGCCAGCCGCCAGGATCAGGAGACTTCCCCTGACGTCGTCACAGGTACATTATTGATTTCATTTTGTGACGTATATGCTTTGATAGATCCAGGTTCTACCTTGTCCTATGTGTCCCCTCTTATTGCGGGTAGAATCGGGATAGAGCGGTGTCATAGAGCCTTTTGAGGTAGCTATGCGATGGGTGATCTTGTTAGCCGAGCGGGTGTATAGAGGTTGTCAGGTGTTTATTTACAATGCCGGACTTGCAGACTTGATAGTGTTGAGATGATGATTTTGATGTCATTATGGGTATGGATCGGCCGCTTCTTGTTATGCCAACGTTGACTGTAGAGATAGGTTGGTTCGGTTCCAGTTTCCTGGCGAGCCAGTTATCGAGTGGAAGGGCAACACAGCGTCGCCGAGGGGTATGTTTATTTCTTACTAAGGCTAGGAAGATGGTGCAGAAAGGGTACATCTATCATCTGGTTCAGGTATTTGATACGCAGGCCGAGTGCCGCTTCTTGATCGATGCCAATGGTTAGGAGTTTCGGATGTGTTCCCGCACGATCTTCCGGTATCCTCCCGAGAGGAGATTGAGTTTTGTATTGATATGTTGCCAGACACTCGACCTATTTCTATTCCGCCATACAGATGGCACTGAGCCGAGGAGTCAAGGACCACCGAAAGATTTCCGGAAAAGGATTTATCAGGCCTAGTGTTTCTCCCTGGGGAGCGCCGGTTTTGTTTGTGAAGAAGAAGGATGGGACGCTGCGTATGTGTGTTGATTACAGGCAGCTGAATAAGGTAACCATCAAGAATAGGTACCCCCTCCCAAGGATTGATGATTTGTTTGACCAGTTGTGTCACGACCCATTCCGGGGCCAGTGACTGGTGCCTTACCCGGGCACCCAAGTAGTCATACATTAGAGAAAATCAGCGGAATATAAAAACAAGACATGAAACAATGTAAAATGAGACACAGTTTATCTGAGAAAAGTCGCCTTTCGGCATATATATATATACTAAGACCTATAGCTACATCCCAACTGCATAACAGACTGCACTTCTAAGAAGATAAACAACTATGGCGGGACAGGGCCCCGCCATACCCTGAATGTACAAAACTATCTACAACAACAGGGAGATCATACCCAAAAGTCGAGCCTCCGGAGAAGATGGAGCTCCTGACACCAAAGCAAAAGATCCTAAGGATGCGGATCTAGCACCTGCTTTCCCTTACCTGCGGCATGAACGCACTTCGAAGGAGGTCAAGACAACAGTACCAAGTATGTGAAATCAGAAAGTACTTAAATGAAATCATATCATTTTAAAGCCAATTTACAAATATGTACGAAATAACCAATGTAACCGCACATAGTGCCACATCACAAACAAGAGTAACAACAGGTAAACTGTAACAGGTCTTTTCTAGGCTGCGAATGATCGAAGCAAGGCCAATCGCCCATAGTATCATTATGCATGCCTAATCCTGGACTTCCCGCAGCCCGCATAGGTCACATAGACCCGCATGAGGTATTCCTCGCATCGAGGGTAGCTACTCCTAGGCATCGTCCTGGACTCTCGTAGTCCGCATGGCCACATAGACCGCATGAGGTATTCCTCGCACACTAACCTGGAACTCCCGTAGCTCCGCATAGGTCCCCTGGACCCGCATGAGGTATTCTCGAATCATAGTCACACAGACTGCCTGAGGTATACCCCGCATCGGAGGGCAGCTTAACCCCCGGTATATCATGTCAAGAGGTGAGTGATGTAATACTAACATAACGGCTTATCGTTAAACAACATAAGCACAATAAGAATAACCTCTTTACACAATTGTTACAAGACACTAACACACATAGCATCACAATATGTCTACTCAACAAACCATCTTACTATACTTTCTAAATCAATACAAGTCTTTTATAAACACATAAGTAAACCGTTCCTTTTATCTTTCTTAAGTCGTCATACCTAACTTCCCATAAAGCTAGTATAACTCTTAAGCCTTTTGTTTTAAAAACAAATATTCTTCTTCTTTCAAAAATGATTTATAATTCTTTTGAAGGACTTCAAGATTTTTATTATTAGACTCAAGTCAAAAGACGTCAAGTAAAACCATGTTCAGTTAACACACGTACGTCTACCGTACTATATATATATATTTTAAAATATCATGCTCAAGAGTATAGGAAGGATCACATACCTCCTCGGCGAAATCCACCTGCCAAGTCGAATATGTCGCGCGCAGAGTATCAACCTATAATAGTCAAATACGTCTATCAACGTCTAGACTACTCTGTAGGATAATCTAAGCAGAGGGTTCTCTATTCTACGGAAAAATCGGGCAGCACTTCCCTACCCTAAACTATACAAGTTCATCAGAATACAAATCCCATGTAAGTACAATTCAATCTTCTTTAATTCTTCTGAGGTGATTATAGTTCAATTCTCTTCTGTAATACCCTTCTATGTAATTACAGTTCAATTCTCTTCTGTAATACCCTTCTATGTAATTACAGTTCAATTCTCTTCTTTAATATCCTTCTATGTGTTCTATACTATTTCTATACTTCTACGATATGTACTCTCCAATTATAATAGAAGGATAAGATTATTTACCTCGATAAGCCCAATATTATCCAAGATATAAGTCGATCCTGAGCAAGGTTTAACTCCTAATCTGTACGCTCCAATCCGCTCCAAGAAACCCTTAGAAGTTTCTACACAACTTCTAATTTCTACTTCAACCAACTATGAAGTTTCTCTTAGGGTTTCGTTTAGTGTCTATAGGAATATAAGGTAGTATTTCCGGACTCTACGTATAGAGGTAACTTTGGAAATACTATAAGGGATTGGCTAAGGTATTTTGGGGATAATAACAATACTTGGAGAGTATTTTCTACCAAAGGGGGTACTTACCGAGACCACTAGGGAAAGGGGGAGAGGGTGTTTCGCTTAGCTCTCAGAGGGGGAATGAGGCTTGGACGAGAAGCTCACAAGGGGGAAGGGAGATTTCAAGACTTGGAAAATATTTGTGGATGAAGAAATCTTCAACTTAAGGGGGGTATTTATAGGGCTTTCAAGGGTCAAGATGATGGCAAGTGGAGGGCAAGTGGAGGGTGGAGATTCACCCATGTGTCCTTATCCATCTACTACACAAAAATATCCTACCTAACCTTGACTTGTGCAAGGCCACAAAAACGTGCCAATCTTTCCCATGTTGTCGTCCACTTGAGGGTGACAAGTGTCACCCTCTCGTTGGTCCAAAATATTTCATCTCTCGGAAAAATCCGCAAAAATTATAAATGACATAGCCGTAATTTTCCCTACGCAAGTTTTGGAAAACGTTTCGTCGGAAAACAATTGCTTCGTGGTCAGGCCCAAATTTCGTCCTATGCCTAACTTTAAGGCTTAAACTTTTGTACGTACGCCCTTACGTACATACTCTGGAAATACGGGGTATAACATTCTCCCCTCCTTAGAAACATTTGTCCCGAATGTTCCTTCCCAAGACAGATAACGATAAAGTTCCTCATAACTTAAACAGTTGCAAATGCCACATATGGCCACAATACGGCACTTAAGCAAATATGACAATGAAAATTTACAAGTAGGAAAGTGAGTTACCTGGAGGTGTGGGGAATAGGTGAGGATACTTCTGCCTCATGTCCTCCTCAGCTTCCCACGTCATCTCCTCCCTGAGCTCGTTCCGCCACAAGACTTTGACGGAAGCCATGTCCTTGGTCCGCAGACGCCTAAACTGACGATCGATTATCGCTATGGAAATCTCCTCATACGATAACCCCTCGGTCACCTGGACATCGTCAATCGGGTGTACCCTAGATGGATCACCGATACATCTCCTCAGCATAGAAACGTGAAAAACCGGATGCACTGCCTCCAGATCGGATGGCAGATCCAACTCATAGGCAAACTTGCCTACCCTGCGGACAACTGACACGCCAATGTACTGGCCGAAGTTACCTTTCTTCCCGAATCTCATCACACCCTTCATGGGTGACACCTTCAGGAAAACCCAATCATCAACCTCGAACTCCAGATGCCGATGACGATGATCTGCATATGACTTCTGTCGACTCTGAGCTGTCAGTAACCGCTCCTGGATAAGCTTCACCTTATCCACTGCCTGCTGCACCAAATCTGGTCCCACTAACTGCACCTCGCCCACATCAAACCAGCCTATCATCGATCGGCACTTCCTCCCATACAAGGCCTCATAAGGCGCCATCTGAATACTGGAGTGGTAGCTATTATTATAAGCAAACTCAACTAGAGGCAAATGATCCTCCCAGCTACCCTCAAGTCAATAACACAGCTCGCAAAGATATCCTCGCAGTGCGGATAGTGCGCTCGCTGTCCGTCTGTCTCGAGGATGGAATGCGATGCTCGTGCTCACTGCGTCCCTAATCCTTTCGAAGGACCTCCGTGTTAGCCAAACCGGGCTCTGCATGCGATATGATAGAAATAGGGACTCCATGCGATCGACGATCTCTGATATAAAGTGCGCATAATCCTCACCAAAAAGTCGTTCCGACGGAAGAAAGTGGGCTGATTTCGTCACTGTCGATGATAACCTGATAGAATCATGCTTCCTCCGAGTGCGAGGTAATCACGTGATAAAGTCCATGTTGATCACCTCCCACTTCCGGTCGGGATCTCTATCGTCGCAACAAACCACCGTGCCTCGTGCTCTACCTTCACCGCCGACAACACGCACCGAGCCACAAACTCGCAACGCCCTCTTCAAGACATCCCACCAATACACAGACCGAGGTCGTGGTACATCTTGGTCGACCGGATGGATAGAGTAACGCGGCGCCGTGTGCTTCCTAGAACTCGCCGAAGTCCCGCAATATCCGAACACACAACACGCCCTCGAACCTTAGCACCCCATCGTGCTACTCAAGGACCCTCCTCACGAAGAGCCGTATCACGCAGCGTCAAACCGGATCCTCAAACTGTTGCCTCTTCACCTCCTCGACGATGGAAGACTCGGCAACCTCTCGAACTCGAACCCCACTGCTATCAGAATCAATCAATCGGACTCCAAGGCTCGCTAACTGTTGTAAATCGTGAACCATGCCCCTCCTCTCTGGCTGGACATCTGATAGACTCCCCATCGACCTACGACTAAGGGCATCTTCCACAATATTGGCCTTCCCCGGGTGGTACAGGATGTCGACATCGTAATCCTTGAGTAACTCTAACCACCGTCTCTGTCGTAAGTTCAGCTCCCTCTGGCTGAAGATATACTGGAGGCTCTTGTGGTCAGTATAAATATCCACATGAACTCCGTACAAATAGTGCCTCCAGATCTTCAAGGCGTGAATCACCGCTGCCAACTCCAAATCATGGGTGGGGTAGTTCCTCTCATGCTTCTTAAGCTGTCAGGATGCGTACGCTATAACCTTGCCCTGCTGCATCAACACACATCCCAACCCGATGCCTGACGCATCACAATACACGACATAGCCGCTCGACCTCCGGAAGAGTAAGAACGGGGCGGCGTCGCCTCTCCTTCAAAGAATCGGAAACCACGCCACAAGCATCACCCATCAAACTTAGCCGCTACGAGTCACCTAGTCAATGGTGCGAGATAGAAGCAAACTTCCACGAACCGCCGATAGTAACTGCAAGGCCCGAAAGCTACGCACCTCTCGGAGTAAGAGTCTAGGCCAACTCACGATCGCCTCGATCTTGGCGTATCCACCGAATACCATCGGCCCGACAATATGCCCAAGAAAAGCCACGAAGCCAACCAAAACTCACATTTGGAAAACTTGGCGTATAATCGCTGGTCTGGAGAACTCTCAAGAGCCTCAAATGCTCGCACGCTGCTCGCCTAAGCGAGAATAAACCAAGATATCATCAATGAACACTATCACAAACGTGCCCAAAATGGCTTGAACACTCGGTTCATCAAATCCATGAATACCGTCGAGCATTGGTCAACCGAAAGACATGACCTGAACTCATAATGCCCGCATCGTCCGAATGCAAATCTGGGACATCCGCCTCTAACTCGCACTGATGATAGCCCGATCGCAGATCAATCTTGAGAAACATCTCGCACTCGCAACCGGTCGAACAAATCATCAATCACGGGAAGGGTATTCGTTCTTAATGGTCACCTTGTTCACCGTCAGAATCAACACACATGCGCAGCTGCCCCGCCCTTCTTCTTCACGAACAATACCGGCGCTCCCAGGAGAAACACTAGTTTGATGAAGCCCTCTTCTCCAAAGAAATCTCTCACCGGTCCTTCAACTCTCTCAACTCGGCAGGTGTCATTCTGTATGGCGGAATGGAAATAGGCCGAGTGTCTGGTAGCACATCGATACAAAACTCTATCTCCCTCTCAGGAGGGATACCCGGGAGGTCGTCTGGAAACACATCTGGGAACTCTCTGACTACTGGAACTGTCTGAAAATCTGGTACCGCAGCCTCAGTATCAAACACCTGAATGAGATGGTAGATGTACCCCTTCTGCACTATCTTCCTGGCCTTGAGGTAGGAAATAAACCTACCCCTCGGCGACACAGTGTTCCCCTCCCACTCAATAACCGGCTCCAGAAAGCGAACCGCACCACTCTCTCCTCGCGGTCTACACCGGGCGTAGCAAGAAGCTAGCCAATCCATACCCATGATCACGTCGAAATCAGTCATGTCCAACTCTATCAAGTCGGCTAGGGTCTGACGACTACATAAACTCACGGGGCAAGCTCTATACACCCACCGAGCTACCACCGAATCACCCACTGGCGTAGCTACCTCAAAAGGGTCTATGGACTCAGGCTCTATCCCTATCCTACTAGCAATAAGGGGAGATATATAGGACAGAGTAGAACCGGATCTATCGAGGCATACACGCCACAACATGAAATCGATAAGGTACCGTGGCGACATCGGTGAGGCCTCCCGTCTGCCGCCTGGACAAGGCATATACGCGATTCGAGGACCGCTAGAACGAGACCCGCGCCACGACTGCATCGCGACCTGCCGTCCATGAGTACCGCTCCGGCGAGTAATCGTAGGAGATGAAGAAGACCGAAAAGAACTCGCAGTCGACCCTACCATCCAGTGCGCCTCTTGGCTCCGACGCCGCAAAGTGGCCCTGCTGGCCGCAAGTGTAGCAACCTCCTGAAGTAGGACCACAACTCCCGAGATGGGATCTACCGAATCGGCCACACTGAGGGGGGGTGGTCTCGATCGGCCAAGACTCGCTACTCGAAGTCCAAGTCCCGGGCCGACACGCCCCGAATATCCCGGCCGCCCCGAGGACGGCAGGAGTGCTCGGTGGCCGTGGTGCAAATCTAGATCGCCGAGGCCGTCCACCTCGATAGCTACCAAAAGACCTCGCCGTCCCGCCTTCGCTGTCGTCACAACCCGTCGCCTCTACGCCTCGCATCCAAGTGCATGAGCTCGCGTGCGGGTAATGTCCATGCTGTCAAGAGCCACACCCGCACAAGACTCGGCCATATAATCATCTAGCGGTGACGTAGCGATGCACCGTCCTCCATATCGCTACCAACGCAGGACATATCGAGCCAACGAATCGAACTCAACGTTGTACTCCTAATCTGGCGTCCTCTTTGTCTCAAAGAACAAAAATTTGTCGCCCGCGCCTCCTCATCCGCGAGGCAAGAAGTGAGTGAGAAAGCCTCGAGAACTCGTCCCAGTAGGCGGGGACGTGTGCTCTCCCGATAACTCCCACGAATCAAACCAATCGATCCGCGTATCACGCAGCCTATGTGAACCAAGATCACGGACTCGGTCTCAAGCCTTGATCACTCGCATGATCCTTCAGAATGGCGACGGATGAACTCCTGCGGATCATCCTCGAGCCTCGACCGCAGAACTCGCGGCTACACTCGAAAATCTCGTAGCCGCAAATTGTTCGATCTCGGGTGAACCATGTATCTTTGAGCTGGAATCGCCGTGATCCAAATTTATCTCACGTATCGCCACGATCACGGCGAATCGGGCCATCTCTTCAGAACCCATCTCATCTCGCTCCAGCCGTGGACCGGAGGTGCAGTCTCGGGTCTCATCGCCATCGCCGCGACCTAAACCTCGCTGGGCCGGCGGCGTCGTGGAACTCGCCGTCTCGGTATAGATCGGGCTTGAGCCCTCGTGACTCGGTGTCCTACTAGCAGCCTCCTCCGCTTTGCCTTCAGGGCCGGGTTGCCTTACGTGGAGGCATAATCATAAAGAAAGGAAATACGTTAGAGGGGTCCAACTTATAACACAGCTCTAAGGCACGATCTCAGAGTGAGAAGAATGGAAACCAATCCTAAATATCCTATAGCCTCCTGATTATTGGTGTGGTGCACAACACACCGATAATTAAGACTCTACTAGATACGGTCTGTAGACACTTTTCGAGGATTAACTGCTCTGATACCACTTTTGTAACGACCCATTCCGGGGCCAGTGACTGGTGCCTTACCCGGGCACCCAAGTAGTCATACATCAGAGAAAATCAGCGGAATATAAAAATAAGACATGAAACAATGTAAATTGAGACACAGTTTATCTGAGAAAAGTCGTCTTTCGGCATATATATATATACAAAGCCCGACAGTTACATCCCAACTGTACAATAGGACTACAGACCTCTAAGAAGATAAACAACTATGGCGGGACAGGGCCCCGCCATACCCTGAATGTACAAAACTATCTACAACAACAGGGAGATCATACCCAAAAGTCGAGCCTCCGGAGAAGATGGATATCCTGACACCAAAGCAAAAGATCCTAAGGATGCGGATCTAGCACCTGCTTTCCCTTACCTGCGGCATGAACGCAGCCCCCCGAAGGAGGTCAGTACAACAGGTACCAAGTATGTGAAACTGTAAAGTACTTAAATGAAATCATATCATTTAAAAGCCAATTTACAAATATGTACGAAATAACCAATGTAACCGCACATAGTGCCACATCACAAACAAGAGTAACAACAGGTAAACTGTAACAGGTCTTTTCTAGGCTGCGAATGATCGAAGCAAGGCCAATCGCCCATAGTATCATTATGCATGCCTAATCCTGGACTTCCCGCAGCCCGCATAGGTCACATAGACCCGCATGAGGTATTCCTCGCATCGAGGGTAGCTACTCCTAGGCATCGCCCCGACTCGTAGTCCGCATGGCCACATAGACCGCATGAGGTATTCCTCGCACACTAACCTGGAACTCCCGTAGCTCCGCATAGGTCCCCTGGACCCGCATGAGGTATTCTCGAATCATAGTCACACAGACTGCCTGAGGTATACCCCGCATCGGAGGGCAGCTTAACCATCGGTATATCATGTCAAGAGGTGAGTGATGTAATACTAACATAACGGCTTATCGTTAAACAACATAAGCACAATAAGAATAACCTCTTTACACAATTGTTACAAGACACTAACACACATAGCATCACAATATGTCTACTCAACAAACCATCTTACTATACTTTCCAGAAATCAATACAAGTCTTTTATAAACACATAAGTAAACCGTTCCTTTTATCTTTCTTAAGTCGTCATACCTAACTTCCCATAAAGCTAGTATAACTATTAAGCTTTTTGTTTTAAAAACAAATATTCTTCTTCTTTCAAAAATGATTTATAATTCTTTTGAAGGTCTGTAGTACTGTTGTGGGCAGAGCTGTAAAAGGGATGTAACTGTTCGGACTTAAGTTTTCATATATACATGCCGAAAGGCAATTTTTCTCAGATTATTATTCCATACTTCATGTTATTTCATGTTATTGTTTTATATTCCGCTGATTACTCTGACGTTGTATCACTAGGGTGCCCGGGGTAAGGCACCAGTCATGGGCCCGGGTTCGGGTCGTGACAGATATATACCTGAATGGGGTGCCCAGGTAGGGCATCAGTCGCAGCTCGGGGCCGGGTCGTGACAAAAGTGGTATCAGAGCAGTTAGTCCTCGAAAAGTGTCTACAGACCGTGTCTAGTAGAGTCTTGATTATCGGTTTGTTGTGCACCACATCTATAATCAGGAGGCTGCAGGACATTTAGGATTGGTTTCCATTCTTCTCTCTCTGAGATCGTGCAGTAGAGCTGTCTTATTAGGTTGAATCCTCTCAGACCTATTCTTATGAAACATTTATGCCTCCACGAAAGGCGACCAGGGCCCAGAAGGGAAAGGCAGCAGCAGGAGCTGCTAGCGGTACGCAGAGGGTTACCAGGACTCAGGTACGGACTATGCTTGAGGTAGTAGGCGGGTCGGCGAGTTCAGCCACGCCGGCAGTATTAGAGGAGCCGAGAGCGGCAGTAGCTCCAGAGGCCTGCACGAGCCTCGATCCCACACCTGAGGCGAGTATAGAGACTACGGGGAGCAGATCCGGTTATTGACCAGCATAGTAGCAGGGCAGCGCCGACAGGAGTAGGTGGCTAACCCTAGAGCCGACAGTTTGCGGATTCGGGATTTTCTGGGTTGTCATCCACCCGAGTTTTATGGTTCGAGGTCTGAGGAGGATCCGCAGGAGTTCATTCGGCAGTTACAGCGGACTATGCAGGTTCTTAGGGCTTCGGAGACAGAGTCAGTTATGCTAGCATCTTACCGGTTACGCGATATTGCATTGAACTGGTTTGAGTCATGAGAGTTGTCGAGATGTGAGGATGCTCTTCCAGCTGTTTGGGAGGAGTTTACATAGGCCTTCATGGATCACTTTTTGCCCCCTGAGATGAGGAGAGCCCACATAGATAGATTCTTGACCTTGAGGCAGAACGGGAGGACTATCAGGGAGTACAACCTGGAGTTTGACTCTTTGGCCAGGCATGCGCACACCATTGTAGCTGACATGGCGAACAGAGTTCATCGTTATGTGATGGGGCTAGACAGTCATATGATTACTGCATGCTTGGGAGTGGCTCTTCAGCCCGGTATGGACATTGCCAGGATGCAGGCGTATGCGCAGGGGATAGAGGATAGAGAGAGGGAGGATCAGATTGACTCAGGCCAGCCCAAGAGGGCCAGGACAGCAGGGTCTCAGGGCAGTTTTCGAGGCGGACAGCCTCAGCAATAGACTAGGTCAACATTCCATCCAGCACAGAGTGCTCCTTCAGGGTTTTCTGGAAGGAGGTCTGATCAGCCAGGTCATTCAGGATCAGGTCAGGGCTCCAGGACTTCTGGTTTCGCGAGGCGAAGATCGCTCCGATCGAGACCACCCACATCTCGGTGTGCTCGATGCGGTAGATCTCACCCAGGCGAGTGTCGTGTTCCTGCAGGAGCTTGTTACTTGTTATACCCTGTAGTTCCAGGGTATGTATGCGAGGACGTACGTACGAGAATACGACAGAAAGATTGGAAAGGAAGAAAGAGGTGATTTTTTTCCACAGAAAAGTTTCCGGTTTTTGTGAAGGAAAAAGGTTCGTTAATGGGAATTGGATTACCAGATTTGGTTTTTGGACTTCTTAGATTATATTAAAATTATGGAATTTTATTTTCGGAAATGGTCACGTGGGGCCCACGGGAGAAATTTACGGTTTTGTGGGGCCCGCTTTGATTTTGAGATTTTGGCCGTTATGGATATTTTCGGAAGACGAAATATTTTGGACGAATCGGGGGGCGACACGTGTCACCCCCATGTGGCACCCTTGGGCCGATTTATGTTTGTGCACAACACCCTAGTAGTCGTTTTCGACGAACGTTCTACCTAACTTACGTAGGTAAATTACGGCTATATCATTTAGTATTTTTGCGGATTTTTCCGAGAGGCGAAACGTTTGGACCAACGAGGGCAACACTTGGCACCCTCTCGTTGGTGGACTGAAGGGCGTTAGGGCGATTGGATGGGCAAGGGTTGCTAGATATTTGTGTAGATATTTGTGAGGTTTTAAGGAGTAGGGTCTAGGGGCACTTGGGCATATCTTGCCCTCCACTTGCCCCCACTTGGCTAGATCTTGGCCATTGGTTGGCCTTTTCGGCCTATAAATACCTCCCCTTGAAGACTTCTTCATCCATTCCATAATTTCCAAGTCTTGAAAACCTCCTCCTCCTCCTTGTTGGTTTCGTCCCTCCTCTTCCTTTGAGGCCTTGGCCGAGGGGTGCACCCCCCCTCCTAGAGGCCTTGGCCGAGGGGTACACCCCCCCTCCTAGTGGTGTGCCGTGAGGTACCCCCCCCTCTTGGTAGGAAATACTCTCCAAGTATTGTTATAATGCCCAAATTACCTTAGCCATATACCTTGTTGTATTCTAAGGTTATACCTATACGAAAAGCCCAGAAAATACTATTATACTTCCGTACCACAAACCGAAACCCTAGGAAAATCTCCATAGTCCGTTGAGTATTGTGTAAGTTGGTTAGAACTTCTAAGGGTGGTTTAGAGCGGGTTGGGCGCTCGGAGTTGAGCTAAACGATTTCCCAGGATCGACTTTAACTAGGATAATTATGGGTTTATCGAGGTAATTATCTTGTCCCTCTATTGTAATTGGATATTACATATTGTTAGAATATATAGTTGAAGTATACTATATATAGAACTGAACGTAGTATCGGCAATGTCTTTTGACTTAAGCCTGAATTGAAAGAAGTATACTACTGAACTGTTACATAATAGGGCTGTATTACAGTAGACTTGTGTAGTAGTACCGTGAAGTAGAATTGTACCGTTAGGGTTAGATGTATAACCCCCGGTTGACTTGGTAGCCTACCGCTAGAGAGGAGAGATTTACGCTGTCATGGGGAGTCTTCGAATTTTCGGTAGAATATTCTGCGATGAGATCTAAATGTTAATAAGCGCCTTGTGGCCTTATAGGTTGATGTACTACGTGTGGCGCGATCTACTTGGCTTAAAGAGTAGCCGACGGTTGGAAGTACTTGGAGCGTTTTGCTATTAGTCGATACTCGTCGCGAGGTATGTGAACCTCTTCCTATCTCTTCTAGCATGATATGTGTGAACTATGTAGTACGGTGACGCATACGTACTAAATGTATTTGATTGGTGTAGAATAAAAGTGTTATAACGGCTTTATGGGAAGTTGGTTATAACGGCTTTATGTTGGTAAGAAAATACATGTGGTTTTTAAAAGGTAACTGAATTGAACTATAACTGGCTTGTTATGTGTTAATAAAGAACTTGAAGTATTTCAAAAGAGTTTTGAATCATTTTTGAAAGAAGAAGTAATACTTGGTTTTTGAAAACTTAAGAGTTATACTAGCTTTATGGGAAGTTAGGTATAACGGCTTAAGAATGTTTTACTGATTTCGGAAATCAGAATGTGTATCGACAAACCACAAAGAAATAATTAAAGGGAAATGTTTTGATTAATTAAGTATTAATAAAACCAGAGCAACTTCCATCTGCAGAAGCTAAGATGAGACAAAATGATATTTCCTAGATCATGGTTCTTTGTAATAAGATTGTTATAAACAAGAATATCCTGCTCACATATAAGGCTTATGTTTCTCAGATTGTTTAAAAGAAAATTATATTCTTAAATGAATAAGGCTATGAACCACGAAACCTTTCTAAAATAAGAAACGTGAACATTTGAAATTAGGCAAACTTGGACGTTTGGGAAATAATGTTGTTACTTGATTTTACAAAGGTAAGAGTTTTGGTTTTCTTAAAAGGACGGTCACTCTATTTTATACTACGGGTATTGTGTGACTTATGTGAAAGAAACAGATCTTTTAAAGATATAATGTGAAGTACTTTGGGGTTAGATACGAACTTGTCAGTAGAAAGCACCTTGTGTGAATAACTTGATTGTATCGGTTTGTGATAGCCTTATAATACTTTCTTGTTGATTTGAGAAGTAAACATGTTAGGATGATACGTGTGTTAGTATCTTGTGATGATAGTGTAAAGGGGTTTTCCTCGATCGCGCTTTTAAAGTTGTTTGACTATCACCGTTATGTTGGTATTGTACCACTCACCTTGACTTGTGTCCGAGGTTGTCGCCTCCGACGCGGTAGACTCGGTGATGCAGGGACCATGATTCGAGGATACCTACGCGGGTCCGAGGATCCATGCGGAACTACGGAGTTCCGTGTTAGTTTACGCCCTGTGGTCACGCGGTCTTTGTGGCCATGCGGATGCGAGTCGGGGCGACGCCGGGAGTAGCTACCCTCGATGCGGGTTATACCTCATGCGCCTATGAGGTTGGCCTACGCGAGCTGCGAGAGTTCGGGCTAGACGCGCACATTTGATATCGCGCGAGTGACCGGCTTTTATCATGTGACGCCTGCAGATATCATGACGCATTTATGACCTTGTTGAGTGCTGGTGTTAGTAGTGGCTATGCCTTCGCATTTACCTGTCGCATCGCTTTATTAGGACACGTGGGACCGTGTTCATGTGTATTCCTTGTGTTTGTGTATCATAACCACGGCAATGAGAAGGTATTCCACGCATGATTGATGTTGTGGGCACGAGACCCCCGTTATACTTGAGTGATGACTTGAGGGCGTGAGTCACGACTTGACACGATCGCTTGTTGTAAATCGTAGTTTGGTTATCATACATGTCTCCCGCTTTATATGACTACTATGATTTCATTTACGATTTATTTTCGCCACATACTTTGCACTGCCAGATCGACCTCGGGGCCGTTTGCGTTCACGCCGCAGTAAAAGGTACACCGCCGTTGATCCTCGCTCTTGGGTCACGATTCAGCTTAGGAAGCTCCGTTTCTCGAGGCTTATTGGTATAGTCCCCTGTTGTTGTAGGTGCTTACATTCAGGGGTATGACGGGGCCATGTCCCGTCGTTGCTGTCGTATCTTTTCTTAGAGGTCTGTAGTATCAAGTGTGGTTTGTAAAAGGATTAAACCGTTTCTTTGTAAAAGTGGTTATTTATATATGCCGAAGGCAAGCTTTCTCAGATTGCTTTGTACTTCAATTGTTTCATGTATGTGTTTTATGTTCACTGACATCGACGATGTCAGGTCACTAGGTGCCCGGTAAGGCACTACCACGCCCTGCTTGGGTCGTGACAAAAGTGGTATCGAGCGATTAATCCTCGGAAAGTGTCTACATCAGTATCTAGTAGTCTTGATTATCGGTGTGTTGTGCACCACACCAATAATCAAGAGGCTATAGGATATTTAGGATTGGTTTCTATTCTTCTCACTCTGAAATCGTGCCTTAGAGCTGTGTTGTAAGTTGGACCCTCTGACGAAATTCTTTCCCTTATCGTTATGCCTCCGCAGGGCAACCCGCCCAGTGAGGCAAGCGCAAGAGGCTGCGAGTAGAGTACAGAGGGTTACGTGGGCACAGGCCCAATTATCACCTTGGGTGGTGCTTCATTCGGGGAGTTCTGCGACGTCACTAGCCCAATGAGTTTGGCACGGCCGATAGCTCCTCATGCGACCATGATATTTGAACCTTCGCCCAATGATCGAACGGTGAATATAGATTGCAAAGAGGCACGTTACATTAGCTATATATTTGGCTACCAGAGAGTATACCGATGTACCGCGAGTCTTGAGGACTATCTAAAAGAGGGTTGTGCAAGAGTAATTCTTCAGTTGGGCTTGAGCATGGCACGTATGCGCTTACGCAGCAGCCGAGACGTGTAGATCGACGTTAACGGGCGATGAGAAGAGGCCGAGCAGCAAGGTCCTTTGGTAACTTTCGAGGCGAGTCGCCTCCCAAGAGTTAGATATGCACCTCCGCCGGCGCAGTGGTCTTCACAAATTTCGTGGCGTTCGGTGTGCAGGAGTTGGTCAACTCCGTGGCTTCCGTTCACGACGTGACGTCATCCCGGGAATGTCATCTTTTAGGTTGGTACTTGTTGTACGGCGACCGCCGTGTCCGTGTCAAGAGTGTCTCAGAGGAGGACTTAGCCTTGAGGATCGGTGGGTAGTTTGTCATCTCCTCGGTATGCGCCTACAAGGTGTTTGATTAGAACGACTAAGAGGAGGCGGTAGATATAGATATATCTTTAACCCTCTAGAGTTTTGTTTATGTGATAAGGTGAGTATACCTTAAGTGTTATGTTCTGATAGCAGTGTGTTAGTTGTGATTAGAAATCGTGGTTAGTTAACCGAGTAAGATTTTTGGGGGATAGATAAGGTGTGAGCCTTAGAATGTTTAACGTAAAGACCTTAGAGGTAAGGCCATCACGAGTAAAGGTGTAGTGTTATGTTTGATCCTTATAGGAGTGCATAGTGCACGTGAGCTACGTTTGTGGGATAAGTCCCTGAGTAGTGTGAAATGAAAGAGGATAGTTGAGCTATGAAGGCCGCTAGGTTTTCGTAACGTGATTAGTGAGAGTTTTCCTTCGGGGAACTAGTGTTGTGCTCGTTGACGGGTCGGATTGAGGCCATGATGCGGGTCAACCCGCGGCCTGTTTGGTGGTGGGGTCAGTGGTGGTCCCGCGTGTTAGGTTGTGAGGTGTTAGGCCCAAGTTTAGTTAACCAAACAGACGAGTTCGTGGATGCGTTCGAATTGGTGGTCGGGCCGACGGGGCAGCCCATCGATTTTTTTCGATCAGACCGTTTACTACCGTGTTGAGCTATCTAAAAGGTGGTAAGGCTGCACGGGGTGCCTACCGTCACCTTATGACACACAGGGGAGCCCATGGTACGACTGTTTTTGTTTGGAAGTTTTACGAGCAGGTTAAGAACTCAGTGAGTCTCGACCGCATTCGCCTCGGGCCGGTGTGTGGATTTCGTGGTAGTCGTGGGGATTGTTGTCTCCTCAGAGAGAAGTGCTTCTAGCTACCTTTTCGGTGTTCGGATGTCGCTTTATGAAGCCTTGTAAGGCGGAAGTGTAAGTCACGGTCGATTGGTTCGATGTTGGCAAGGTTCGCATACTGGTTCAGCTTGTTCCAGCAGACCGTGGATGTGGTAAAGCTCGTCTGAAGAAGTTCGCACAGCTCGGAGGAATCGTGCGATATCGGCGACGACGCCAGAGTTCAGTCGACGGTCTTCTTGAAAGTACCACCCCGGGGTGGGTGTGACGAGTTTTGGAAGACAGAGGGAACTTAACCCGAGTTACTCTGGGCCTTTTGAGTTCATGTGAAGAATAGGCCAGGTTGCCTATATGTTAGCAATTGTCGTCCGACTTAGGAGGCAGTACGTCCGGTCTTTCGTATTGTTATGTTCGGGGGGCTGAGCGTATAAAGAGGCGAGCCTACCACGAATGCACTCCGAACCGTGGCTCTCCATGGCACATCACGAGAAGGGCCGTTGGGCATACCTCAGGGATCGCAAGCAGCCCGGTACCATTTGTTGGGTCGTCGGAGCAAGGCTCGCGGCAAAGTGACAAAAGTGGTATCAGTGACTGAGGAAGTATATTTTGACCCCAGGAAGAGGTATTTGTGGTGATATAGAGGTGTTTCCGGCCGTGGCGGTGATTGTTCTCATAAGTATAGTAGTAGACTATATCGACGCTTGTATGTTTGGGGACTTAGAAGGAACATTCGACGAATGTTTCTAAGGGGAAGAATGTTATACCCGTAGTTCCGTGGTATGTATGCGAGGACGCACGATTTAGAATACGACGTAAAGATTGGAAAGGAAGAAAGAGGTGATTTTTTCCACGTAAAAGTTTCCGGTTTTGTGAAGGAAAAGGTTCGTTAATGGAATGGATTCCCGATTTGGTTTTGGACTTCTTAGATTATATTAGAATTATGGAATTTTATTTTGGAAATGGTCACGTGGGCCCACGGAGAAATTTACTGTTTTGGGGCCCGCTTTGATTTTGAGATTTTGGCGTTATGGATATTTTCTAAGACGAAATATTTTGATTTAATCGGGGCGACACGTGTCACCCCATGTGGCACCCTCGGGCCGATATGTTTGTGCACAACACGGTTAGAGTCGTTTTCGACGAAACGTTCTACCTAACTTACGTAGGTAAATTACGCTATATCATTTAGTATTTTTGGCGGATTTTTCCGAGAGACGCAAACGTTTTGGACCAACGAGAGGGCAACACTTGGCACCCTCTCGTTGGTGGACTCGGAAGGCGTTAGGGCCGATTGACGGGCAAGCGGTTGCTAGATATTTGTGTAGATATTTGTGAGGTTTTAAGGAGTAGGTCTAGGGGCACTTGGGCATATCTTGCCCTCCACTTGCCCCCACTTGGCTAGATCTTGGCCATTGGTTGGCCTTTGCTTGGCCTATAAATACCTCCCCTTTGAAGACTTCTTCATCCATTCCATAATTTCCAAGTCTTGAAAACCTCCTCCTCCTTTGGTTTCGTCCCTCCTCTTCCTTTGTGAGGCCTTGCCGGCGGGTGCACCCTCCTGTGAGGCCTTGGCCGAGGGTACACCCTCCTCGTGGTGTGCCGTGAGGTACCCCCCCCTCTTGGTAGGAAATACTCTCCAAGTATTGTTATAATGCCCAAATTACCTTAGACATATACCTTGTTGTATTATAAGGTTATACCTATACGAAAAGCCCAGAAAATACTATTATACTTCCGCTACCACAAAACCGAAACCCTAGGAAAATCTCCATAGTCCGTTGGAGTATTGTGTAGGTTGGTTAGAACTTCTAAGGGTGGTTTAGAGTGGGTTGAGCGCTGAGTCGAGCTAAACGATTTCCCAGATCGACTTTAACTAGGATAATTATGGGCTTATCGAGGTAATTATCTTGTCCTCTATTGTAATTGGATATTACATATTGTTAGAATATATAGTCAAGTATACTATATATGTAATCAACGTAGTATCGACAATGTCTTTTGACTTAAGCCCGAATTGAAAGAAGATACCGAATCGTAATTACATAGGGTGTCACATTACGAGACTTGTGTAGTAGTACCGTGAAGTAGAATTGTACTGCTAGGGTTAGATGTATAACCCCGGTTGACTTGGTAGCCTACCGCCAGAGAGGAGATTTACGCTGTCATGTGGGGAGAGTCACCAATTTTCGGTAGAATATTCTGCGATGAGATCTAAATGTTAATAAGCGCGTGGCCTTATAGGTTGATGTACTACGTGTGGCGCGATCTACTTGGCTTAAAGAGTAGCCGACGGTTGGAAGTACTTGGAGCGTTTTGCTATTAGTCGATACTCGTCGCGAGGTATGTGAACCTCTTCCTATCTCTTCTAGCATGATATGTGAACTATGTAGTGCGGCAGACGCATACGTACTAAATGTATTTGATTGGTGTAGAACATAAAGTGTTATAACGGCTTTATGGGAAGTTGGTTATAACGGCTTTATGTTGGTAAGAAAATACATGTGGTTTTTAAAAGGTAACTGAATTGAACTATAACTGGCTTGTTATGTGTTAATAAAGAACTTGAAGTATTTCAAAAGAGTTTTGAATCATTTTTGAAAGAAGAAGTAATACTTGGTTTTTGAAAACTTAAGAGTTATACTAGCTTTATGGGAAGTTAGGTATAACGGCTTAAGAATGTTTTACTGATTTCGGAAATCAGAATGTGTATCGACAAACCACAAGGCGTTAATAAAGGGAAATGTTTTGATTAATTAAGTATTAATAAAACCAAGAGCAACTTCCATCCGCATAAGCTAAGATGAGACAAAATGATATTTCCTAGATCACGGTTCTTGTAATAAGATTGTTATAAACAAGAATATCCCGCTCACATATAAGGCTTATTTTTCTCAGATTGTTTAAAAGAAAATTATATTCTTAAATGAATAAGTATATGAACAACTAAACCTTTCTAAAATAAGAAACGTGAACATTTGAAATTAGGCAAACTTGGACGTTTGGGAAATAATGTTGTTACTTGATTTTACAAAGGTAAGAGTTTTGGTTTTCTTAAAAGGACGGTCACTCTATTTTATACTACGGGTATTGTGTGACTTATGTGAAAGAAACAGATCTTTTAAAGATTTAATGTGAAGTACTTTGGGGTTAGATACTAACTTGTCGAGAAAGCACCTTGTGTGAATAACTTGATTGTATCGGTTTGTGATAGCCTTATAATACTTTCTTGTTGATTTGAGAAGTAAACATGTTAGGATGCTACGTGTGTTAGTATCTTGTGATGATAGTGTAAAGGGGTTTTCCCCTCGACTGCGCTTAAAGTTGTTTGACTATCAGCCGTTATGTTGGTATTGTACCACTCACCTTGACTTGTGTCCGGAGGTTAAGCTGCCCTCCGATGCGGGGTAGACTCAGGCGGTCTGGGACCATGATTCGAGGATACCTCATGCGGGTCCAGAGGATCCATGCGGAACTACGGAGTTCCGTGTTAGTTTACGCCTCGCGTGGTCACGCGGTCTTTGCGCTACGCGGATCGCGAGTCCGTGACGACGCCGGGAGTAGCTACCCGATGGGTTATACCTCACGCGGCCTATGAGGTTGGCCTATGCGAGTCGCGGAGAGTTCTGTGGCTAGACGCGCACATTTGATCTCGCGCGAGTGACGGCCTTTATCATGCGTGACGGTTCAGACAGATATCATGACGCATTTTATGACCTTGTTGGTACTGCTGGTGTTAGTAGTCGGCTATGCCTTCGCATTTACCCTGCATCGCTTTATTAGGACACAGTGGGACTCGTGTTCATGTATTCCTTGGTGTTTGGTATCATAACCGCCGGCAGCTGGGAAGGTATTCCACGGGCATGATTGATGTTGTGGGCCCGAGACCCTCGTTATACTTCGAGTGATGACTTGAGGCGTGAGTCCCCGACTTGACATGATCGCTTTGTCAGAATCGTAGTTTGGTTATCATACATGTCTCCCGCTTTATATGACTACTATGATTTCATTTACTGATTTATTTTCTTTCACATACTGCACTTTTGCCAGACCTCCTTCGGCCGCGTCACGCCGCAGTAAAAGGTACACCGCCGTTGATCCTCGCTCTTAGGGTCACGTTCGCTTTTGGGAAGCTCCGTTTCTCCGAGGCTTATTGGTATAGTCCTCGTTGTAAGTGCTTACATTCGGGTATGACGGCCCCGTCGTTGTTGTCGATCTTTTCTTAGAGGTCCGTAGTAATCACAAGGGCGTGGTTTGTAAAAGGATTAAACCGTTTCTTTGTAAAAGTGGTTATTTATATATGCCAAAGGCAAGCTTTCTCGATTGCTTTTGTACTTCAATTGTTTCATGTATGTGTTTTATGTTCCACTGACTCGATGTTGTGTCACTAGGGTGCAGGGTAAGGCACCACCACGCCCGGTTTGGGTCGTGACATTACTCTTCTACCGGGCCATTTGAAGATAGATCGTCCGACTAGAGGCGGCATGGTGGTACGGCACCGATGGATCGATTCGGGTCTTCCTCTTCTTACGTGGTTACGCGCCCGAGGGCGTGGTGTTCACGACCGCAAGCCGCGCAGGTCGTGGTGGTTTCGATTCTAGCGGTCCACGTAACCGCATTTATTCCTTAGCCACCGCCAGATCCGAGACTTCCTCGACGCCACGGTACATTATTGATTTCATGTTGTGATTTATATGCTTTGATAGATCCAGGTTCTACCTTATCCTATGTGTCCCCTCTTATTGCGGGTAGAATCGGATAGAGCCGTGTCTATAGAGCCTTTGAGGTAGCTATGCGATGGGTGATTCGGTGTTAGGCGAAATGGATGTATAGAGGTTGTCAGGTGTTTATTTACGATCGCCGACTTGCAGACTTGATAGAGTTGGAGATGACAGATTTTGATGTCATTATGGTATGGACTGGTTGCTTGTTATGCCAACGTTGATCGTAGAGATAGGTTGGTTCGTTCAGTTTCGCGAGCCGATTATCGAGTGGCGGCAACACAGCGCCGCCGGCGGTATGTTTATTTCTTACTAAGGCTAGGAAGATGGTGCGAGAAGGGTACATCTATCATCCGTTCGTATTTGATACAGAGGCCGAGAGTGCGCTTCTTGATCATGCAGTGGTTAGGGAGTTTCCAGATGTGTTCCCAAACGATCTTCCGGGTATCCCTCCTGAGAGGGAGATTGAGTTTTGTATTGATATGTTGCCAGACACTCGACCTATTTCTATTCCGCCATACTGAGGATGGCACTCGCCGAGTTGAGGAGTCAAGGACCACCAAAGATTTCTTGGAAAAAGGATTTATCAGCCTAGTGTTTCTCCCCGGGAGCGCGGTTTTGTTTGTGAAGAAGGATGGGACGCTGCGTATGTGTTGATTCTGAGCGGTGAATAAGGTAACCATCAAGAATAGGTACCCTCCCGTGATTGATGATTTGTTTGACCCAGTGTCACGACCCATTCCGGGCTGATCGTGCCTTACCCGCACCCAAGTAGCCATACATTAGAGAAAATCGCGAATATAAAACAAGACATGAAACAATGTAAAATGAGACACGCTTATTCGAGAAAAGTCGCCGCATATATATATATATATACTAAGCCAGCTACATCCCAACTGCATAATAGACTACTGCACTCTAAGAAGATAAACAACTATGGCGGGACGGGGCCCCGCCATACCTGAATGTACAAAACTATCTACAACAACAGGAGATCATACCCAAAAGTCGAGCCTCGGAGAAGATGGAGCTCACGACACCAAAGAAAAGATCCTAAGGATGCGGATCTAGCACTGCTTCCTTACTGGCGCAAACGCACCCCGGGCGAGGTCAAGACAACAGTACTAAGTATGTGAAATCAGAAAGTACTTAAATGAAATCATATCATTTTAAAGCCAATTTACAAATATGTGCGAAATAACCAATGTAACGCACATAGTGCCACATCACAAACAAGAGTAACAAATGTAAATCGTAATGTGTCTTTTCTAGGCTGCGAATGATCGAAGCAAGGCCAATCGCCCATAGTATCATTATGCATGCCTAATCCTGGACTTCCCGCAGCCCGCATAGGTCACATAGACCCGCATGAGGTATTCCTCGCATCGAGGGTAGCTACTCCTAGGCATCGTCCTGGACTCTCGTAGTCCGCATGGCCACATAGACCGCATGAGGTATTCCTCGCACACTAACCTGGAACTCCCGTAGCTCCGCATAGGTCCCCTGGACCCGCATGAGGTATTCTCGAATCATAGTCACACGCATCGCCCGAGGTATACCCGCGTCGGAGGCGACTTAACCCCCGGTATATCATGTCAAGAGGTGAGTGATGTAATACTAACATAACGGCTTATCGTTAAACAACATAAGCACAATAAGAATAACCTCTTTACACAATTGTTACAAGACACTAACACACATAGCATCACAATATGTCTACTCAACAAACCATCTTACTATACTTTCCAGAAATCAATACAAGTCTTTTATAAACACATAAGTAAACCGTTCCTTTTATCTTTCTTAAGTCGGCATACCTAACTTCCCATAAAGCTAGTATAACTCTTAAGCCTTTTGTTTTAAAAACAAATATTCTTCTTCTTTCAAAAATGATTTATAATTCTTTTGAAGGACTTCAAGATTTTTATTATTAGACTCAAGTCAAAAGACGTCAAGTAAAACCATGTTCAGTTAACACACGTACGTCTACCGTACTATATATATATATTTTAAAATATCATGCTCAAGAGTATAGGAAGAATCACATACCTCCTCGGCGAAATCCACCTGCCAAGTCGAATATGTCGCGCGCAGAGTATCAACCTATAATAGTCAAATACGTCTATCAACGTCTAGACTACTCTGTAGGATAATCTAAGCAGAGGGTTCTCTATTCTACGGAAAATCGGGCAGCACTTCCCTACCCGGTAAACTATACAAGTCTACTGTAAATACAGTCCTATGTAAGTACAGTTCAATCTTCTTTAATTCTTCTGAGGTGATTATAGTTCAATTCTCTTCTGTAATACCCTTCTATGTAATTACTTCAATTCCTTCTCAGAGTACCCTTCTATGTAATTACAGTTCAATTCTCTTCTTTAATATCCTTCTATGTGTTCTATACTATTTCTATACTTCTACGGTATGTACTCTCCAATTATAATAGAAGGATAAGATTATTTACCTCGATAAGCCCAATATTATCCAAGATATAAGTCGATCCTGAGCAAGGTTTAGCTCCTAATCTGTACGCTCCAATCCGCTCCAAGAAACCTGTTATACCCCGTATTTCCAGAGTATGTACGTGAGGGCGTACGTACAAAAGTTTAAGAATTAAAGAAGACTAAGTGGCGAAATTTTTTTCACAAGTACCGAAAAGAATCGTTTTCGACGAAACGTTTTGCAAGACTTGCGAAGGGAAAAATACGGCTATGTCATTTACAATTTTTGCAGATTTTTCCGAGAGACGAAACATTTTGGACCAACGGGAGGGTGACATGTGTCACCCTCATATCGACGCGTGAGGTTGGGCGAAGTGGACGAAAGGGTGGGTCAAAGTTGGTAGGATATTTTGTGTAGTTGGTGTGGTAGATGGATAAGGTGCACTTGGATGAATCCTAGCCCTACACTTGCATAGCACTTGGCTTGATCTTGGCCATTGGTTGGCCATTGGTTGGCCTATAAATACTCCCCTAAGTTGAAGACTTTCTTCATCCCTAAATATTTTCTAAGTGTTAAAATCCTCCCCTCTCTTAGTGAGAGTTCTCGTCCAAGAGCCTACCCTCCCCTCGAGAAAGCTTTGGCGAGAGGTCCCCCCATTTGTAGTGTTCTAGCCGAAGGGTACCCCCCTAGCCTAGTTGTTTTCGAGAAATACCCCTCCCCCTTTGTGGTATAGAAATACTCTTCAAGTATTGTTATAATGCCCTAAATACCTTAGCCCATATACCTTGTAGTACTTTCCAAAGTTACCTCTATACGTAGAGCCCGAAAATACTATTATACTTTCCCTCAGTCACAAAAACGAAACCCTAAGGAAAACCTTCATAGTCGGTTGAAGTGTTAAGTAGAAGTTGCATAGAACTTCTAAGGGTTGTTTGGAGCGGGTTGGAGCGCCCAGAGTAGGAGCTAAACGTCGCTCAGGATCGACATTTTTACTTGGATAATTTTGGGCTTATCGAGGTAAATACTACTGTCCTTCTATTGTAATTGGGAATTACATACTGTAGTAGTATTGAAATGAATATAAGATACATAGAAGAGATTTGAACTGTAATAGAAGGATATTACAGTAAAGACTTGAACTGAAATCACATCAGAAGAATATAGGTAGAAGATTAAACTGTACTTACATAGGACTGTATTTACAGTAGACTTATAACCTTTATTGGTTGAATGTTCTGCAAGTAGCATGTACTACTTGGAAGGTGGACAAGGCTAGCCGGGTTATAGCCGTGAAGCGTTTTGCTTATAGTCGATAATCGTCGCGAGGTATGTGATTCTTCCTATACTCTTGAGCATGAAGTATTTTAAAAGAATATATATATAGTACGGTAGACGTACGTGTGGCAATGTCTTTTGACTTAAGCCTGAATAATATATATATATAGTATGGTAGACGTACGTGTGCTAACTGAATATAATTGTACGGCAATGTCTTTTGACTTAAGCCTGAATAATAAGAATCTTGAAGTATTTTAACGGAATATATATATAGTATGGTAGACGTACGTGTGGCAATGTCTTTTGACTTAAGCCTGAATAATAAGAATCTTGAAATATTTTAAAGGAATATATATATAGTACGGTAGAGACGTGTTAATCGAATGTAGTGTTACGAATGTCTTTTGACTTAAGCACGAATAATAAAGAATCTTGAAGTATTTCAAAGATTAAGAAACGTTTTGAAAGAAGAGTAATACTTGTTTTGAAAACATAAGAGTTATACTAGCTTTATGGGAAGTTAGGTATAACGTCTTAAGAGTGGTAAAGAGAATGGTTTCTTGATTTTTAGAAGTTAAGAGACTTGATCTTAAAGATAAGAGACTTGACTTGAATGAATTAATATGAATTTTGTGTGAAACCTCATTCGTGAGTAATGAGTACTTGGTTTTAAAAGGAGAAATGTTTTCGATTTGGAAATCGAATGAGTATCGACAAACCACTGCGAGCGTTAATAAAGGAAAATGTATTGAATAATGAAGTATTATTAAAACCAAGAAACCTCCATCTGCATAGAAACTAAGATGAGACAAAATGATATTACATTTCTAGATCATGGTCGCTTAATAAGATTGATCATAAACAAGAATAACCTACTCACATATAAGGCATATGTTTCTCAAATTGTTTAAAAGAGAATTATGTTTTAAAGGATTAAAACTATGAACTACGAAAACCTTTCAAAATGAGAAACTTGAGCATTTGAAATTAGGCAAACTCAACGCGTTTGGAAGATAATGTTGTTACTTGATTTTACAAAGAAAGCATTTTGGTTTACTTAACAATGTAAGTCACTCTATTTTTTATATACTAAGGGTATCGGGTGACTTTTATAAAAGGAATGGATCTCTTAAAAGGAATTTAACGTACGTAGTACTTTAGGGTTAAACCCGGAATTTGACATAAAATGAAAGTACCTTGAGTTGTGTATAACTTGCCCATGCTTGTAGTTGTGAAACTTGTCTATGCTTGTTGTGATAGCCTTTGTTGTGCAAGAATTGTGTTTCTATACTACCGCGTCTCTCGGTGGAGGGCCGGTTGACTTGTTGAGAACTTACTTGACGCACGCGGACGGAGAATTCCACCGCACGCATACCGTGGAATCTTCCGCCACCGCCAGACGCCCAAGTAAGTTCTCAACAAGTCAACCGGCCCTCCATCGAGAAACGCGGTAGTATAGAAACACAATTCTTGCACAACAAAGACTATCACAACAAGCATAGGCAAGTTACACAACAACAAGCATAGCCAAGTTATACACAACTCAAGGTACTTTCATTGTATGTCAAAGTCCTGTTTTAACTCCTGGTACTACGTACGTTAAATTCCTTTTAAAGATCCATTTCTTTTATAAAGGTCACCCGATACCCGTAGTATTAAAATAGAGTGACTCACATTTTTAGGTAAACTAAAACACTTTCTTTTTCAACAACATTCTTTTCCCCTAAGTTCAAGTTTGCCTAATTTCAAGTACTTAAGTCTCTTATTTTAGAAAGGTTTCAGTTCATAGTCTTAATCACTTAAGAGTATAATTCTCTTTAAACAATTTGAGAAACATATGCCTTATATGTGAGTAGGTTATTCTTGTTCATAGTCAATCTTATTAAGCACCATGATCTAGAAATGTAATATCATTTTGTCTCATCTTAGCTTCTATGCATGGAGGTTTCTGGTTTTAATATCATTACTTAATTAGTCAAATCATTTCCTTTTATTAACGCCGCAGATGGTTTTGTCGATACTCATTCGATTTCAAATCAAGAAACATTATCCCTTTTAAAAACCAAGTACTCATTACTCACGAATGAGGTTTCACACTTTTAACAAAATTCATATCAATTCAATTAAGTCAAGTCTCTTATCTTTTAAGATCAAGTCTCTTAACTTCTAAAATCAGTAAACCATTTTCTTTACCTCTCTTAAGACGTTATACCTAACTTCCCATAAAGCTAGTATAACTCTTATGTTTTCAAAACCAAGTATTACTCTTCTTTCAAAACGGTTTCTTAATCTTTTGAAATACTTCAAGATTCTTTATTATTCAGGCTTAAGTCAAAAGACATTGCCGTAACACTACATTCAGTTAACACACGTACGCCTACCGTACCATATATATATTCTTTTAAAATACTTCAAGATTCTTATTATTCAGGCTTAAGTCAAAAGATATTGCCACACGTACGTCTACCGTACTATATATTCTTTTAAAATATCATGCTCAAGAGTATAGGAAGAATCACTAACTCGCGACGATTATCGACTATTAGCAAAACGCTCCACGGCTAAAACCCGGCTAGCCTTGTCCACCTTCCAAGTAGTACATGCTACTCGCAGAACATTCAACCAAGAAAGGTTATAAGTCTACTGTACATACGGTCCTATGTAAGTACAGTTTAATCTTCTACTTTAATATTCTTCTGATGCGATTTCAGTTCAAGTCTTTACTGTAATATCATTTTATTACAGATCAATTCTCTTCTATGAATCTTATATTCATTTCTATACAACTACAGTATGTAATTTCCAATTACAATAGAAGGACAATAGTATTTACCTCGATGAGCCCAAAATTATCCAAGTTTAATGTCGATCCTGAGCAACGTTTAGCTCCAACTCCGGGTGCTCCAACCCGCTCCAAACAACCCTTAGAAGTTCTACACACTTCTACTAAGTACTCCAACCAATTATGGAGATTTTTCCATAGGGTTTCGTTTAGTGGCTAAAGGAAAGTATAGTAGTATTTTTTGGGCTTTTAGTATAGGTGTAACCTTGGAATACTATAAGGTATTTGGGCCAAGGTATTTTGGTATTATAACAATACTTGGAGAGTATTTCTCTACCAAGGGGGGGGGTAGGCTCGGCTAGAACCACTAGGCAAGAGTGGGTGGTACTCGAGGGCCTTTCTCAAAGGGGAGAGGGGGATGGCTTTGGACGAGCTCACACAAAGAGGGGGGGGGGGGGGGGGAGGATTTTAACACTTAGAAAATGTTTTTTTAATGAAGAAGTTCATCAACTAAGGGGGGTATTTATATGTCACGACCAACCGGCCCGTGGTCGCCGCTTGCCCGGCACCCAAGTAGCCATTCATCGAGAAAATCAGCGAACATAAAACATAAATATGAAACAAGTGACATGATAAATAAACAGCAACCAAAACAGCTTGCTCGTGATAAATATATACAAACCCCGAACGCTTTAATCCTTTTTACAACCCCGCCTACAACAAGATTACATGCACTTAAGATTTACAACAACTATGGCGGGACAGGGCCCCGCCATACCCCTGAATGTACAAGAACCTACAACTCAGTGAACACATACCAAAAGATAAGCCTCCGAAGGAACGGAGCTTCCCAATACGCTGAAAGGTGATCCTAAAAGCGGGGATCGACAGCCAATGTACTTCTACCGCAGATTTAACGCAGCTTCGGGCGAGGTCGATAACAGTACCAAGTATGTGAATCAAAAATATCGTAGTTAAATCATAACTATATAAAGCAGGAGACATGTATGATGACCAAAATACAGTATGCAACATAAAAGCAGTCAAGTCAGGGACTCACGCCCTCAAAGTCACCACTAAAATATAACTATGGGTCTCACGCCCACAACACCAATCATGTTCGCATCATGGCCGCATGCCCCGACTCGTCAGACGGTAAACATGTCAATGATGCAACAATAATGACAACGCCGCACGGCCACATGCCCTGACTCGTGACGGCAGACACGCCCATGTAACATCAACAACAATATATCGGGTGATCAACCTCGCCGCACGCCACGCCCCGGACCAGACGGTGTAGACATGTCCATGTAACATCAATCAATCAAGACAACAATCAAAATGGAAACATACCCGTGGAATTCTTCACATCGCCAAAGACGCCCAAGTAAGTTCTTAACAAGTCAACCGCCTCCATCGAGACGCGTAAATACGTAAATACAACACTTGCATAACAAAGGCTATCATCACAAGATAGTGTGTTTCACCACAACAAGCATAGGCAAGTCATACACAACTCAAAGTACTTTCATTTTATGCCAAAGTCCGGGTTTTAACCCTAAAGTACTACGTACGTTGAATTCCTTTTAAAGAGATTCATTCCTTTTATAAAAGTCACCCGATACCCGTAGTATTAAAAAAATAGAGTGACTCACATTTTTAGGTAAACCAAAACACTTTCCTTCTTAACAACATTCTTTTTCCTAAAGTTCCAGTTTGCCTAATTTCACTTACTCAAGTCTCTTTATTTTAGAAAAGTTTCATAGTTCATAGTCTTAATCATTTAAGAATATAATTCTTTTAAACAACTGAGAAAACATATGCCTTATATGAGTGTATGTTATTCCTGCTCATAATCAATCTTATTAAGCAACATGATCTAGAAAATGTAATATCATTTTGTCTCATCTTAGCTTCTATGCAGATGGAGGTTTCTACCGGTTTTAATATAATACTTCATTTATTTAATACATTTTCCTTTATTAACGCCGCAGTTGGTTTGTCGATACACATTCGATTTCAATCAAGAAACATTATTCCTTTTAAAACCAAGTACTCATTACTCACGAATGAGGTTTCACACAAAACTCATATTAATTCATTCAAGCCAAGTCTCTTATCTTTTAAGATCAATAAACCATTCATTTTTCCTCCTTAAGACGTTATACCTAACTTCCCATAAAGCTAGTATAACTCTTATGTTTTCAAAACCAAGTATTACTCTTCTTTCAAAAAAAGTGGATTCTTAATCTTTGAAATACTTCAAGTTCTTTATGGTCACACATTAAGTCGCTTATAAGTCAAATCGCTTACCCTTTAAAACCACAAGGCATTTCTAACCTACATAAAGTCATATAACCAACTTCCCATAAAGCCGTTATAACCCTTTATGTTTTACCAATAAAATACATTTAACACACGTGACGCTCACCGTACTACATAGTTATACACATATCATGTCGAAAAGATAGGAAGAGGTTCACATACCTCGCGACGACATCGACTAATAGCAAAACGCTCCAAGTACCTCAAACAATGGCTACTCCTTAAGCCACGTAGATTGCACCACACGTAGTACTTCAACCTATAAGGCCACAAGGCGCTTTATTAACATCTAGATCTCATCGCTCCATATTCTACGTAAAATTGGCAAAGACTCTCCTCCCGCAACAACAGAAATCTCCTCCTTATCGAGGCCGGCTACCAAGCCAACCATGGGTTAACACGCCTAACTGACGTACAATTCTACTACACAAGAATGCTACACAAGTTCATCAGAATACAACCCTATGTAATTACAGCTCAGCTTCTTCTTCTCTTAATTATCCTTTTATGTGATCGCTCAATTCTTATTCAGCTTAAGTCAAAAGACATTACGATTTAACTACGCTCGCTTCTATTCAATATTCATTCTATATATAGTATACTTCAACTATATATTCTAACAATCATGTAATTTCCAATTACAATAGGGACAAGATATTTACCTCGATAAGCCCAAAATTATCCGAGTTAAACGTCGCTTCCGAACAAGGTTTAGCTCCTACTCGCGGCGCCCAAAACGCCCAAGAAACCCTTAGAAGTTGTCTACACAACTTCTACTTAATACTTCAACTACGGTGAATATTTTTCCAGTGGTTTCGTTTAGTGGCTAAAGGAGGTATAATCGCATTTTCCGGTTTTTCAGATAAAGCGGTACTTTGGAAAGTACTATAAGGTATATGGGCTAGAGTATTTGGGCATTATAACAATACTAGAGAGTATTTCTATACCACAAAGGGGGTATTTATACGAGACAACTAGGCAGTGGCACCCACTACCAAGCCTCACGCAAGTGGGTTTCGCCTAGGCTCTCAAGGGGAGGGCTTTGGACGATTTCAAGACAAGAGGAGGAGTATTTGAGACTTAGAAAGATTGCTCAAGTTTTTGGATGAAGAAAGTCTTCAACTGAGGGGTATTTATAGTCAAGTGAAGGCCAACCAATGGCCAAGATGAAGACAAGTGTGGTGCAAGTAGGGCTAGATTTCAACCACGTGGACCTTATCCATCTACCACACCAACTTGCACAAATATCCTACCTAACCCATTGCCCACTTTTTCGTCCAACTTAGCCGCCCACTCCTTCCAATTGTAGGTGACAAGTGTCACCTCTCGTTGTCCAAAATGTTTCGCCTCTGAAAAATCCGCAAAAATTATTAATGACATAGCCGAATTTTCCTACGTAAGTCGTGGAAACGCTTTCATTGGAAACGACTCTATTTGGCACTTGTGTACAATTTTCAAACTAGCCAATCTTAAGGCTTAAATTATTATACGACGCCTCACGCATACTCGTGAAATACGGGTATAACATTCTTCCCCTTAGAAACATTCATTCCGAATGTTCCTTCTCGCCTCAAAACAAACACGCGCAGATAGCCTTCACTACTATACTTACGAAACCAAACATGCCACACCGCCACAAAAATAACATACGCGCGAAACCCAAATCCAAGCCAACGAGGAATCACTGCTTACCTCAAAAGTCCCCACCAAGGTCTAAAAATATAATCCCTTCGCACCTTCACTTCTCAAAAGAAACGATCACACACGCCATTTTTCCCCTATCTCGTTGTACCCTTCTCGAACACTCGAACTCCTTCTAGTATACGTACCATACTTCAATTTCCAAAACTTTGGAGTCACTACCTCCAAACTTGATCATCTTACTAGCCTCGATCTCCTCTAAGGCCATTCTCGCCTTCACGAACCGATTCTCGTCGAACGATCCCCGAACTCATACGATGGTCATCTAAACTTGGGCCTAGCACCTCGTGACTCGCCACCGGCGTGACCACCCAGCCGACCCCACTTTGAAACCGCCGCGGTTGGCCCTCAACATGGCCCCAACCCGACCCACTTACGCATCACGCCTTGTTCCCGATCCAAACAATCTTACCTCTACAGGTCATGAAAGCTACCACTTCCATTTTACACTACTCAAGGAAATTATCACACAACACATTCTAGGCATAAAATGTATTCCGACAAGGATCACTCACAAAATCTTGTACTCAAGACGGCCTTACATCTAAGGTCTCAACCAGAATATCCTAAGGTTCATCATTTTCTCACCCTGTGCTTACCCTTTTTCACCAACCAGGTCCCTAAATCACATTTTAGCACAAAGCTATCCGAACATAACACTTAACACATTATCATAACATTAATACATACAAGTCTCTAGAGGGTTAAGGATATACCTGAATCTACCGCTTCCACTCTAATCATAGGCTCACCGCAGGCGCATAATCAGGGGCGATGAACCACCCATCGATCCTCGGCGTCGAGTCAGAATATTCGTATTCTTGGTCGGACGCTTCGCAGAAATGGCCCCGCCGGCCGCAAAATAACAAGCTCCTTGGCACCACGACACTTCAAATGCGGCTACCACATCGACCACACCGGCAGGGGTGATCGATTCGCCAACACCCCTAGTCCTCGAAACTCAACCCCGAGCTCGACCGCTTCCCGAATATTCTCGATGCCAAGGCGTCGCGAGGACCACTCGCATCGGGCGAGGTACAAAACTAGGCCGCCGAGGCGGTCCGCCTCGAAAGTCACCAAAGGACCTCGCTGCTCGCCCTCTTCGCGATCTCTGGCCATTCCGCCGATTTCTCCGCCTCACATCCAAGTGCATAAGCTCGCATGCGGCAATGTCCATGCCCTACCGGCGGCTACACCAACAACTCTCCGCTAGGTAATCATCAAGCCTCGTAATATATCTGCACTCGATCCTCCATACAAGCTACTAATGCGGAACATACCGCCAATGAGTCAAACTCACATTGTACTCCCGAATCAGACGCTCGCTTCGCCTCAACATCAAAAACTGTTTACCGAGCCCTCCTCATCCGCGAGGCAAGAAATGTGCGAAGGCCCCCTCAAAACTCGCCCCAAACGGCCGGAAGTGCATTCTCTCCCGACAGCTCCCACGATCAAACCGCCGATCGCGTATCACGCAGCCGACGCGAACCTAAGACCACCGACTCGGCCTCCAAGCTCGATCACTCACGATCCGCAGAATCGCTTGATGAACTCCTCGCGATCATCCTCGTGCCTCGACCAGAGAACTCGCGCTACATCTCGTAAGTCCTGTAGCCTCAAACTATCCGATCTAGGTGAACCATCGGTGCATCGAACCGCCAAGGCCCAAATTATCCTCATATCTGCCACGACTCGCCAAGAATCGCCATCTCCTTGTAACCCATCTCTTTTTCCCTGCATCGCGGACCTGAGGCTCGTGCATCAGAGTCTCAGCAGCCACCGCCGCGCTCTAAACTCGCTGGCCGGGCGGCCGCGAAACTCGCCGGAAGTACTATCTCGCATCGATCGGCTCGCGCTCAGACTTCTCTCAGATCTCACTAGCAGCCTCCTCACCGCTTGCCCACTGGGCCCGGTTGCCTTACGCGAGGCATAATCGTAAAACGAAATACGCCAGAGGGTCCAACTTATCACACACTCTAAGGCACGATCTCGTAATGAGAAGAAATGGAAACTAATCCTAAATGTCTCGCAGCCTCTCGATTATAGACGTGGTGCACAACACATCGATAATCAAGACTTACTGTACACGGCTCAGACACTTTCCGAGGATTAATCGCTCGATACCACTTTTGTCACGACTAACCGGCCCGTGGATCGTGCCTTGCCCGCACCCAAGTAGCCATTCATCGAGAAAATCAGCGAACATAAAACATAAATATGAAACAAGTGACATGATAAATAAACAAAGCAACCAAAACATTTGCCTTCAGATAAATATATACAAACCCCAATAGCTTTAACTTTTTACAACTCCCGCCACAACAAGATTACATACTCTAAGATTTACAATAACTATGGCGGACAGGCCCCGCCATACCCTCGAATGTACAAGAACCTACAACTCAGTGAACACATACCAAAAGATAAGCCTCCAAGGAACTGAGCTTCCCAATACGCCGAAAGGTGATCCTAAAATGGATCGATACCAATGTACTTCTACCGCAGATTTAACGCAGCCTCAAGCGAGGTCAAGATAACAGTACCAAGTATGTGAAATCAAAATATCGTAGTTAAATCATAATACTATATAAAGCAGAGACATGTATGATGACCAACATACAAGATGCAACATAAAAGTTAGCCAAGTCGTGGACTCACGCCTCAAAGTCACCACTAAAATATAACTACGGGTCTCACGCCCACAACACCAATCATGTTCGTGATCACGGCCGCATGCCCCTAATTCTCGACGGTGTAAACATGTCCATGATGCAACAATAATGACAATGCCGCACGGCCACATGCCCCGAATTCGTGACGGCAGACACGCCCATGTAACATCAACAACAATATATCTGATCAACCCCGCCGCACGGCCACATGTCCCCGGATTCGTGATCGGTGAGACATGTCCATGTAACATCAATCAATCAAGACAACAATCAAAATGGAAACATACCCGTGGAATTCTTCACCGCCAAAGACGCTCCAAGTAAGTTCTTAACAAGTCAACCGCCCTCCATCGAGAGACGCGTAAATACGTAAATACAACACTTGCACAACAAAGGCTATCATCACAAGATAGGTGTGTTTCACCACAACAAGCATAGTCAAGTCATACACAACTCAAAGTACTTTCATTTTATGCCAAAGTCCGGGTTTTAACCCTAAAGTACTACGTACGTTGAATTCCTTTTAAAGAGATTCATTCCTTTTATAAAAGTCACCCGATACCCGTAGTATTAAAAAAATAGAGTGACTCACATTTTTAGGTAAACCAAAACACTTTCCTTCTTAACAACATTCTTTTCCTAAAGTTCCAGCTTTGCCTAATTTCACTTACTCAAGTCTCTTTATTTTAGAAAAGTTTCATAGTTCATAGTCTTAATCATTTAAGAATATAATTCTTTTAAACAACTGAGAAACCATATGCCTTATATGAGTGTATGTTATTCCTGTTCATAATCAATCTTATTAAGCAGCCATGATCTAGAAAATGTAATATCATTTTGTCTCATCTTAGCTTCTATGCAGATGGAGGTTTCTACTGGTTTTAATATAATACTTCATTTATTTAATACATTTTCCTTTATTAACGCTGCAGTGGTTTGTCGATACACATTCTGATTTCAATCAAGAAACATTATTCCTTTTAAAAACCAAGTACTCATTACTCACGAATGAGGTTTCACACAAAACTCATATTAATTCATTCAAGCCAAGTCTCTTATCTTTTAAGATCAATAAACCATTCATTTTTCCTCCCTTAAGACGTTATACCTAACTTCCCATAAAGCTAGTATAACTCTTATGTTTTCAAAACCAAGTATTACTCTTCTTTCAAAAAAAGGGATTCTTAATCTTTTGAAATACTTCAAGTTCTTTATGGTCACACATTAAGTCGCTTATAAGTCAAATCCGCTTACCCTTTAAAACCACAAGGCATTTCTTAACCTACATAAAGTCGTTATAACCAACTTCCCATAAAGCCGTTATAACCCTTTATGTTTTACCAATCAAATACATTTAACACATGACGCTCACCGCATTTACACATAGTTATACACATATCATATCGAAAAGATAGGAAGAGGTTCACATACCTCGCGACGATTATCGACTAATAGCAAAACGCTCCAAGTACCTTCAAACAATGGCTACTCCTTAAGCCACGAGATTGCACCACACGTAGTACTTCAACCTATAAGGCCACAAGGCGCTTATTAACATCTAGATCTCATCGCTCCATATTCTACGTAAAATTCGGCAAAGACTCTCCCGCAACAACAGAAATCTCCTCCTTATCGAGGCCGCTACCAAGCCAACCTGGGGTTAACACGCCTAACTGACGTACAATTCTACTACACAAGAATGCTACACAAGTCTCATCAGAATACAGCCCTATGTAATTACGATTCGCTTCTTCTCTTAATTATCCTTTATGTGACATCGCTCAATTCTTATTCAGCTTAAGTCAAAAGACATCACGATTTAACTACGCTCGCTTCTATTCAATATTCATTCTATATATAGTATACTTCAACTATATATTCTAACAATCATGTAATTTCCAATTACAATAGGACAAGATATTTACCTCGATAAGCCCAAAATTATCCGAGTTAAACGTCGCTTCCCGAACAAGGTTTAGCTCCTACCCGCGCGCTCCAAAACGCTCCAAGAAACCCTTAGAAGTTGTCTACACAACTTCTACTTAATACTTCAACTACGGTGAATATTTTTCCTTAGTGGTTTCATTAGTGGCTAAAGGAGGTATAATCGCATTTTCCGTTTTTCAGATAAAGGTACTGTGGAAAGTGCTATAATGTATATGGGCTAGATTATTTGGGCATTATAACAATACTAGGCGAGTATTTCTATACCACAAAGGGGGGTATTTATACGAGACAACTAGGCTAGGGGGGGGGGGGTACCCCACGGCCAAGCCTCACTCAAGGGGGGAGGGGGGTTCGCCTCGGCTAGGCTCTCAAAGGGGGAGGGCTTTGGACGATTTCAAGACAAGAGGGAGGGAGTATTTGAGACTTAGAAAGATTGCTCAAGTTTTTGGATGAAGAAAGTCTTCAACTAGGGGGGTATTTATAGGTCAAGTGAAGGCCAACCAATGGCCAAGATGAAGACAAGTGTGGTGCAAGTGTAGGGCTAGATTTCAACCATGTGGACCTTATCCATCTACCACACCAACTTGCACAAATATCCTACCTAACCCATTGCCCACTTTTTCGTCCAACTTAGCCGCCCACTCTTCCAATTAGGGTGACAAGTGTCGCCTCTCGTTGGTCCAAAATGTTTCGCCTCTAAAAATCCGCAAAAATTATTAATGACATAGCCGAATTTTCCCTACGTAAGTCAGGAAACGCTTCGCCGAAAAAGACTCTATTTGGCACTTGTGTACAATTTTCGAAACTAGCCAATCTTTAAGGCTTAAATTATTATACGTACGCCCTTACGTACATACTCAGGAAATACGGGGTATAACATTATAGGTCAAGCAAGGGCCAACCAATGGCCAAGATCAATCCAAGTGTTAGGCAAGTGTAAGGTGTAGATTAAGCCATGTGTACCTTATCCATCTACCACACCAACTATCACAAAATATCCTACCTAACCAAGACCTCCCATTTCGTCCAAGCCGCCCACAATCACGCCCAATGTGAGGGTGACACATGTCACCCTCCCGTTGGTCCAAAATGTTTCGTCTCTTGGAAAAATCTGCAAAAATTATAAATGACATAGCCGGAATTTTCCCTTCGCAAGTTTAGTAAAACGTTTCGTCGAAAAACGACTCTTTTCGGTACTTGTGTACAAATTTCGAACCTTGCCAACTTTAAGGCTTAAATTTTTATACGTACGCCCTCACGTACATACTCTGGAAATACGGGGTATAACATTCTCCCCTCCTTAGAAACATTCGTCCCGAATGTTCCTTCTCAAGACGGATAACGATAAAGTTCTTCTTAACTTAAACAAGTTGCCGATGCCACACCTGGCCACGAAATAACACACGTTCTCTTCCTTCCTTACTCGTCGTGCCCTTCTCGAACACTAGAACTCTTCTAGTAATGCACTCACACTTCACCATCGCTCAGCTTCCCAAAACTTTGGAGTCACCACCTCCAAACTTGGTCATCTTACTAACCTCAATCTTCCTTAAGGCCATTCCCGGCCTTCACGATCCGCTTCTGGTCGAACATATCTACGAACTCATACGATGGTCATCTAAACTTGGGCCTAGCACCCTCGTGACCCTACCACCTGACGGGACCACCTCGAACTGACCCAACCCCAAACCGCCACGGTTGACCCGCAACACGGCCCCAACCCGACCCACTTAACGCATCAAGCTCTTGTTCCCGATCCGAACAATCTATTTATACAGGTCATGAAAGCTACCACTTCCATTTTACACCACCCAAGGAATTTTCCCACCATTACTCCACGTATACTTATACATTCTGACAAAGATCACCCGCAAAATCTTGTACTCAAGACGGCCTTACATCTAAGGTCTCAACTGTAATATTCTAAGGTTCATCATTTTCTCACCCCCAGGCTTACCCTCTTTCACTAACCAGGTTTCTAAATCACATTTTTGCACAAAGCTATCCGAACATAACACTAAACACATCATCATAACATCAATACATACAAAACTCTAGAGGGTTAAGGATATACCTGAAAAATAGGCGGTTCAAAGGACCGCTAAAACTGGGAACTTCCACCGTGACCTCTACCGTGGCCTGCCGGTGTATGAACATCCTGCCTAGCTATGGAAGGTGAAGAACCCGCAACTGATCTAGTAGTCTGTGCTATCCCACCAGTGCTACCCCTGGTCGGACAGTCTCCCGTCAAATGGCCCTGTCGGTCGCAAGTATAGCAATCTCCCAAACAGTACGACATTCCCCTCTATGGGCTTTACCACAACGGTCACACTGAGATACGGGTGGCCTCATCCGGCGAGCACTTCTACTCCCCTGAAAATCTGAAACCTGGGAGCCCTGACCTGCTCCTGAATATCCCGAAGGTCCCGAAGGCTGGGGAGGTCCACTCTGTACTGGTGGAGGTACATAACTAGTCTACTGCTGAGGTGGTTCGCCTCGAAAGTCACCAAAGGACCCTGCTGTTCTGGCCCTCTTCTTCTGATCTTGGTCATTCCGTCGATTTCTCCGCTCCTCACATCCAAGTGCATAAGCTCGCACGCAGTAATGTCCATGCCCTACAAGAGCTACACCTGAACAACTTTCTGCTAGGTAATCATCGAGCCCTGTAACATATCGGTGCACTCGATCCTCCATACTAGCTACTAACGCGGGGACGTACCGGGCCAATGAGTCGAACTCCACATTGTACTCCCGAACCGTACGCCTGCTCGCCGCAACACCAAAAATCTGGCCCCGAGCCCTCCTCATCCGCGAGGCAAGAAATGTACAAGAAATGCCTCGAGAACTCGCCCCATACACCGGAAGTGCATTCTCTCCCGACGCCTCCACGAATCAAACCAATCGATCGCGGTATACGCACCGATGCGAACCTAGACCACCGACTCGGTCTCCGATGCCTCGATCACTCACGATCCGTCAGAATCGCTTGGATGAACTCCTCGCGATCATCCTCGTGCCTCGACCCATAAAACTCGCGCTATAACTCGAAAATCCCGTGAGCCTCAAACTATCTCGATCTAGGGTGAACCATCGGTGCATCGAACTGATGGGCCCAAATTTATCCTCACGTTCGCCACGATCCCGCCGATGGGCCATCTCTTTGTAACCCATCTCTCCGCTGCCGGTGGATCGAGGCTCAGTATCGTGGTCTCAGAGATCGCCACGCCTACTCGCAGCCTCCTCTCGCCGCTTGCCCTTCTGGGCCCGGGTTGCCTTACGCGGATGCATAACTGGTAAAAACGAAATACGTCAGAGGGTTCCAACTTATCACACAACTCTAAGGCACGATCTCAGAATGAGAATAATGGAAACCAATCCTAAATGTCCTGCAGCCTCCTGATTATAGATGTGGTGCACAACACACCGATAATCAAGACTCTACTAGACACGGCTCAGACACTTTCGAGGACTAATCGCTCGATACCACTTTTGTCACGACCAACCGGCCCGTGACTGGTGCCTTACCCCGGGCACCCTAGTGATACAACATCAGAGAAAAACCAGCGGAAGTAAAAACTTAAACATACAATTAGATATAGATCAAGATAAAAGAAAATAGGCCAACCAAAACGGTTGCCTCTCAGCATATATATATATATAGACATTTGAACAGTTACAATCCTTACAACCCTGCCCACAACAGTGCTACAGACCTCTAAGATTTTTACAACAACTATGACGGGACAGGGCCCCGCCATACCCCTGAATGTACAAGAACCTACAGACTCAGGGTAACATACCAAAAGATAAGCCTCCGAAGGAACGGAGCTTCCCAATACGCTGAAATGTGATCCTATAAGCGGATCGATGACCGATGTACTCTACTGCAGATGAACGCACTTCCGAAGGAGGTCGATAACAGTACCAAGTATGTGAAACCGAAAATATCAGAAATGAAATCATAATAGTCTATATAAAGCAGAGACATGTATGATAACCAACTACAAGACACAACATATAAACAAATATATCAAGTCGTGGAATCACGCCTCCAAATCATCACCGTGCGTGGAATTCCTTCATCATCACGGCATTTATGATATAACAACACCAAGGAGTATACATGAACACCAGTCCCACGTGTCATAAAACCGTGACGGGCAAGTATAACTACCAGATCCGACCGTACCAATAATACCGCATAACCATATCATGCCGACACGTGGCAAGTGCAATAGCCTCCACCGCCTCCTCGCGCCATGTAGCCGACGGGGCAAGTGAATCGCCACGCACCAGATCACAACCGTAAGTCACGGCTCCATCCAAACACCGACTCGCCGGTCGACACGCGGCAAGTGCACTAGCCTCCACCGCCTCCCCGCGCCACGTGGCGACGGGGGGCAAGTGAATTGGATAAGCACCAGATCACAACCGTAAGTCACGATACTTCGCCGCGAAGCTGACACGTGGCAAGTGCAATAACCTATACCAGATCCACCTGCGTCACGTAGCTGACGGGAGCAAGTAAACAGGCTACGCACCCGATCACAACCGTAAGTCATGATACTTCGCCATAATAACCATAATGGTCACATGTCCACAGAATCTATCATCGGTGTAGTCATGCCCATGTAACAATGATAATGGAAGCATACCCGTGGAATCTTCTGTCACTGCCGGTACGTCCAAGTAAGTTCTCAACAAGTCAACCGGCCCTCCATCGAGAAACGCGGTAGTATAGAAACACAATTCTTGCACAACAATGACTATCACAACAAGCATAGGCAAGTTACACAACAACAAGCATAGGCAAGTTATACACAACTCAAGGTACTTTCATTTTATGTCAAAGTCCGGGTTTTAACCCTAAAGTACTACGTACGTTAAATTCCTTTTAAAGATCCATTTCTTTTATAAAGGTCACCCGATACCCGTAGTATTAAAATAGAGTGACTCACATTTTTAGGTAAACCAAAACACTTTCTTTTTCAACAACATTCTTTTTCCCCTAAGTTCAAGTTTGCCTAATTTCAAGTACTTAAGTCTCTTATTTTAGAAAGGTTTCGTAGTTCATAGTCTTAATCACTTAAGAGTATAATTCTCTTTAAACAATTTGAGAAACATATGCCTTATATGTGGGTAGGTTATTCTTGTTCATAGTCAATCTTATTAAGCAGCCATGATCTAGGAAATGTAATATCATTTTGTCCCATCTTAGCTTCTATGCAGATGGAGGTTTCTACTGGTTTTAATATCATTACTTAATTAGTCAAATAATTTCCTTTTATTAACGCTGCAGTGGTTTTGTCGATACTCATTCTGATTTCCGAAATTAGTAAAACATTATCCCTTTTAAAAACCAAGTACTCATTACTCACGAATGAGGTTTCACACTTTTAACAAAATTCATATCAATTCAATTAAGTCAAGTCTCTTATCTTTTAAGATCAAGTCTCTTAACTTCTAAAATCAGTAAACCATTTTCTTTACCTCTCTTAAGACGTTATACCTAACTTCCCATAAAGCTAGTATAACTCTTATGTTTTCAAAACCAAGTATTACTCTTCTTTCAAAACGATTTCTTAATCTTTTGAAATACTTCAAGATTCTTTATTATTCAGGCTTAAGTCAAAAGACATTGCCGTAACACTACATTCAGTTAACACACGTACGCCTACCGTACCATATATATATTCTTTTAAAATACTTCAAGATTCTTATTATTCAGGCTTAAGTCAAAAGACATTGCCACACGTACGTCTACCGTACTATATATTCTTTTAAAATATCATGCTCAAGAGTATAGGAAGAATCACATACCTCGCGACGATTATCGACTATTAGCAAAACGCTCCACGACTAAAACCCGGCTAGCCTTGTCCACCTTCCAAGTAGTACATGCTACTCGCAGAACATTCAACCAAGAAAGGTTATAAGTCTACTGTACATACGGTCCTATGTAAGTACAGTTTAATCTTCTACTTTAATATTCTTCTGATGCGATTTCAGTTCAAGTCTTTACTGTAATATCCTTTTATTACAGTTCAATTCTCTTCTATGAATCTTATATTCATTTCTATACAACTACAGTATGTAATTTCCAATTAGAATAGAAGGACAGTAGTATTTACCTCGATGAGCCCAAAATTATCCAAGTTTAATGTCGATCCTGAGCAACGTTTAGCTCCAACTCCGGGTGCTCCAACCCGCTCCAAACAACCCTTAGAAGTTCTACACACTTCTACTAAGTACTCCAACCAATTATGGAGATTTTTCCATAGGGTTTCGTTTAGTGGCTAAAGGAAAGTATATTAGTATTTTTCGGGCTTTTAGTATAGGTGTAACCTTGGAATACTATAAGGTATTTGGGCCAAGGTATTTTGGTATTATAACAATACTTGGAGAGTATTTCTCTACCAAGGGAGGGGGGGGGGTACTCGGCCGAGGGCCTTTCTCAAAGGGGAGGGGGGATGGCTTTGGACGAGCTCACACAAAGAGGGGGGGAGGATTTTAACACTTAGAAAATGATTTTTGGATGAAGAAGTTCATCAACTAAGGGGGGTATTTATAGGTCAAGCAAGGGCCAACCAATGGCCAAGATCAATCCAAGTGTTAGGCAAGTGTAAGGTGTAGATTAAGCCATGTGTACCTTATCCATCTACCACACCAACTATCACAAAATATCCTACCTAACCAAGACCTCCCATTTCGTCCAAGCCGCCCACAATCACGCCCAATGTGAGGGTGACACATGTCACCCTCCCGTTGGTCCAAAATGTTTCGTCTCTCGGAAAAATCCGCAAAAATTATAAATGACATAGCCGGAATTTTCCCTTCGCAAGTTTAGTAAAACGTTTCGTCGAAAAACGACTCTTTTCGGTACTTGTGTACAAATTTCGAACCTTGCCAACTTTAAGGCTTAAATTTTTATACGTACGCCCTCACGTACATACTCTGGAAATACGGAGTATAACACCTCGTGTCACGACCCGACCCCGGGCCCACGACTGGTGCCCTACCTGGGCACCCTTACAGGTATACATCAGAGATAATCAGCGGAACATACATGAAACTTATAAATAAATCATCAAAGATAAAATCAACAGGTTAGCCGATAAGGCTACTGTTACATCCCGTAAGTCCAGGACATGTATAAGAGAATGTATGTAAGGAATCAAGACTTGGAAATTAGTACGAAAGGGAGAATTGTTTTTCCGACGGAAAATCTTCCGAACGTCGGAAAGGAAAAATGTTCGTTGTTGAGAATTGGATTCTCAAAATGCATTATTTGAAGAGTATGGAACCTATTAACATTATGGAAATTTATTTTTACGGATTTGGTCACGTGGGGCCCACCCGAGGAATTTTACGTTTTGTGGGGCCCACGAGGGTTACAAAATTTTATGAACGAATGAGAGGGCGACACGTGGCACCCTCACATATGGTCTTGGACGAAATTAGAGGAAGGGTAAAATGGTCATTGACCATCTTGGAAGATAAGTCTTGCAAGCTTGATATTGTTGACTTGTCAACTTGTCCACATGGGCTTAATCCTAGTGAAATTCATCCTAGCCTCACATTTGTTGATATCTAAGCCTCCCATTGTGTTATATATACATAACTAGTAGCAAGACAAGGTCTTGGAGACTTAGAAAAATTTCACAACACTTTGAGCTTGTTATGTTGCTCTCGGGTTTAGGCTAGATCCCACACAAAAATTTTGCAATTTTGATCCATTATTCACAAGACTTAAACCCAAGGTTCCTAAGAGTATTATAAGGTTATCTCAATAGAAAGATTGCGGAAAAACGGCGTTTTCGTATTAGTCGCAAGGCGGAAACTTAGGGAGTTCTTCAACTTTGAAGTTGGAACTTGAAGATGAGTTCTTCATAGGCTTCTAAGGAGTGCTTGGATAGGATTGGAACCTAAGGAAAGGAGCTAAGAATTGCTAAGGCGCGACTTTGAATCTTGGAAATTTTAAGGGCTTATAAAGGTATAAATTTTGTCGTTTTAGTAGTTAAGACTTACTTATTGTTGTAGCTGTAGATATTAGCAAGCATGAGTTATATGTTATGAGGTTTGATAAGTGTTGTGGCTATTGGAACCCTAATCCAAAAACTAGCATGTTAGCCCTAAGATTTCAATTCAAGTCGATTATTAGTATAGTCGTCGCATGTTGTAAAAAGAAGGAAATTGTAGTTGTTGAAGTTGTTTATGACTATATAACATGTTAGACCTTAGAACTTGGAATTGGAAAAGGATTGGAAAGGACTTAGTGTTATTATTTATGTTGGCCGAGAATGGCTAGATTATGGAGCTATTTCGTATGAATTGTGGGGCGGAATTTTACACGTATTGTAAGGCGTGTAATCCCCTTTGTTTGGTTGTTATTTTGAGCCTTAAATGTGGCGTGTTGGTTATTGTATTCGGCCTTGAAAAAGGTGGCAAAGTGAGTAGAAACAAAGGAAGTGCTGCCCGATTTTCCGTAGAATTAGAGACCGTATACTTAGTATTATTCTACGTTAGAGACTAGAAGTTGATAGTCTTGTTGTGACCATTATAGGTTGACACTTCTACGTACGGCGTATTCGGCTTAGCTTGTGGATTTAGCCGAAAAGGTATGTGAACTATTTCCTCTTCTAGCATGATTCCTTAAGATCAAGAAAGTACGTCCTACTCCTTAAATGATCCATTCCTTGGTTGTATTTGTATTGCCTAAAATAGAATTTGTTCTATGTACTTCCTTGAGTGTACTTTGATGTTTAAATTGTAAGTTGTATAATCCATTTCCTTAGTGAAGTTTGGATTCTTAAAAGTGAAAGTATTTTACTTAAAGTACATAGAGTCTTGAAAAGGAAGTGGTTTCCAAATCTTTTGGCTAGTGCCTTAGTTCCAAAACCTAAAGGTCATTATAATGACTTTGGGGAAGTCAAAGGAGTGATTTACTTAATTGTTTTAAAAGAGGAGAAATGACATGATTTAAGAGAAGTAACTTGTTTTAACGGTGTAAGTTACTTGAGGTTTAAAAGTAGAAGAAACTTGTTTTCTAAATATTAAGAGACTCAAAGTATTTTGAAAGTTAAGAACTTGATTTGTAAGTATGTGATACTTGATTTTAAAAGTATAAGTCTCTTGGTTATAAAAAGAATGAAATTGTCTAAAACCATAAAGGGTTATAACGGCTTTATGGGAAGTTGGTTATAACGGCTTTATGGAAGGTTAAGAAAGTTGTCTATTTTGATTATTGGGCATAAGTTGCCTAGATTATGAAAATTTGAAGTTACTTGATTTCAAGCTTTGAAATGAGTTTTCTAAAAGTGTAGTAACTTACTTTGAAAAATAGACACACCTTGATACTACGGGTGTTAGTATCTTGGGATTTTACATAAAAAGGAGTCTTTTGAAAAGAATGTACGTACGTAGTACTTTGACTTGCTAAATGAGAATTATTCTATTTGTGCCTTGATAAGTACTTTGGCTTGTTAAATGAGAATTATTCTATTTGTGCCTTGATAAGTAGTTTGTCTTGTTAAATGAGAATTATTCTATTTGTGCCTTGATAAGTACTTTGGCTTGTTAAATGAGAATTATTCTATTGGTGCCTTGATAAGTACTTTGGCTTGTTAAATGAGAATTATTCTATTGGTGCCTTGATAAGTACTTTGGCTTGTTAAATGAGAATTATTTTATTTGTGCCTTGATAAGTATTTTGGCTTGTTAATTGAGAATTATTCCATGTATGCCTTGATAAGTACTTTGGCTTGATTAATTGAGAATTGCCTATGTGTGTTGGTGATAGCCTTTGAGTGCAAGTATTATGTTTTATTGCGTTGCCGCGACTCTCGGAGGGCATAGCCTTGTAAGTTACTTGACGCACTACGGTGATGTGGGATTCCACGGTATGCTTCCGTTATTTGTAGTACTTGGGTTAAATTCCCGGATTTTTATAAAAGACCTGGTAGTGCTTATGTGTTGTTTGACGGCCGGTCGAGATAGGGTAAGAGTATAAGTGAGGGGTAAACCCCCAAGACGCTATACCACCTTCTCCAGGGTAAGAGTATAAATGAGGGGTAAATCCCCAAGACATTATACCCCGCTTGTTTTGTTTGATGGTGGTCGAGATAGGGTAAGAGTATAAGTGAGGTAAACCCCAAGACACTATACCACCTTCTCCAGGTAAGAGTATAAATGAGGGTAAACCTCAAGACATTATACCCTCGCTTGTTTTGTTTGACGGTCGCAGAGATAGGTAAGAGTATAAATGAGGGTAAACCCCAAGACATTATACTCGCTTACCACCGCCGTCTTCCTACTTGCCCGCATGCTTTTAGGACACGGTGGGACTTGGTGTTCGTGTATGCCTATTGGCGTTATACTATATCATGGATGCCGCGGTGAGGACGGATTCCACGCATGATTGATATTATGGGCGTGAGACCCATGGTTATATTTTAGAAATGACTTGAGGTACGCGCCCCCGACTTGTTATGATTGCATGTGTTGTATCTTGTAGGTTGGCTATCATACATATCTCATGTTTTGCTTAGACTGTTATGATTCCATTACGATTTCATCGTTTCACATACTTGGTACATTCTTCAGATCGACCTCCTTCGGCCGTGTTCATGCCGCAGTTTAGGTACGCAGCTTTGGTGATCGGCAGTGTAGGACCGCTCGAGTTTTGGATAGCTCCTTCGTCGGAGTTTATCTTTTTGGTATAAGTTCTTTCAAGATGTGCTTTTGTACGCATGGGTACGGCGGGGCCTTGTCCCGTCATAGTTCAGTATAACTCTTAGAGGTCTGTATTCATATGTGGGTTTGGACTCATGTACAGTATAGTTTCTTTTGAGTATGTATATCATGGCATCCTTGTCGGCTTTTCCCTTGCACGTACGATTGGTTTAAAAGAAAAAAAAGGGGTGTTATTTAATTTTCGCAGTTTAGTTGTGTTGTTAAGGTAGAAGGGTGCCCAGGTAGGACACTAGTCACGGGCCCGGGGTTCGGGGCGTGACAGCTACCTCCCTGGATAGTAAATACATAAACGAAGCAGTTGCCTCCTTTCTTTTACAAACTGACCCACAATATGTGACTACAGACTTCTAAGAGTTTTAACATAACAACTGTGGTGGGACAGGGACCCGCCATACCCCTGAATACACATGAATCTATAACCTCATGGGAAACCGTACCAAGAGATAAGCCTCCGGAGCAAATGGAGCTTTTTCCCAAAAACTGAACCGAGATCCTAAGAGCAAGGATCACCAACCTGGGTACCTAAAACCTGCGGGCATGAACGCAGCTCGGCGGGGCCGCATAACAGTACCAAATATGGAACAGAAATAACGTGATAAGAAATGATCATAATCGTAAAGAATGACAGGACAAGTATAAAAATACATACGGATCTCGCCGTGTCATTACCACTTATGAACTTAATCGTACCTTATTATCTTTTCCCATTTTCAATAAAAGTTATAGTCACATTTTTATGTACATGATTAGGAAAAATCATTAAGTTCATTACCATATAACTTACTTATCTTTCATAACATAACCGCCCTATGGAGGGACGCATATACTACCCCCTAACTGGGACGCGATCAAGTCACACAAATATCAAAGCGTGCGTGGAATCCCCATCATCGCCGACATCTATAAGTGTAAAATATAACCATGTGACGCGCCTGGCATCCCACCTCACCGCTTGCATACATACACAACACATATATATATATCTCCCGCGTGGAATCCCATCATCACGGCCGTAGGTGTAACATATAACCACGTGACGCGCCCGTGGCATCCCACCTCACCGGCGTACATACACAACATATATATATATATATATATATATATATATAACGCGCCGCATGCCCGGAATCCCACATCGTATAAGCATGGCCATAACGTGCCTCGGCATCCTCATCGTAGCGCAGGCTCTTCATGGGAGCTAGCCCATGGAGTAAAATATAACATGGTCGCATGCCCCGGAATCCCACATCGTATAAGCATGGCCATGGAGTAATAAAACACGCGGGCATCTAACCCGCATCCTGGCTGCATACCCCGGCATCCCTCATCGTATAAGCATGGCCAAGATCAATCACAATGGAAGCATACCCGTGGAATCCCCCGTCACTGCCGGTACGTTCAATAAAATGTCCGGGCATCTAACCCGCATCGTGGTCACGTGCCCCGGAAACCCACATCGTATAAGCATGTCCAAGGATCAATCATAATGGAAGCATACCCGTGGAATCCCACATCACTGTCGGTACGTCCAAGTAAACTTACAACCAGCCATTCGACCCTCCAACTGAGAGACACGACAACGTAGACATATAATACTTGCACTCAAAGCTATCACAAGCAAACCTAGGCAAGTTCATTAAACCTTTAGACTTCCATTTTTATAAACTCATGGCACTTTCGTTTCACACATAAAAATCCGGGAATTTAACCCCAAATACTACGTACTTACATTCTTTTCAAAAGATTCCTTTTCATATAAAACCCCATGATACTAACACCCGTAGTATCAAGGCTTGTGTACATTTCACATAAGTCACTATACTTTAGAAATACATTTCTCGGCTTCTAAATCAAGTGACCCTTACCTTAAAGCTTTAAGCAAGTGATACACTTAAATCAAATTGCCCTTCCTTAATTCAAGTTATTTCTTTGATTACTTTATTAGAGAAAACCATTCTCTTAACCTTCCATAAAGCCGTTATAACCAACTTCCCATAAAACCGTTATAACCCTTTATGGTTTTAGACAAACCCATTCCTTTTATAACCAAGAGACTTATACTTTTTTAAAACCAAGTATTATATATTTTTGAATCAATCCTCTTAACTTTCAAAGTACAATTAGTCTCTTAACCTTTAGAAATCAAGTGACTCCTTTTATTATAAAACCTTAGGCAATTGATGCCTTAAAATCAAGTTTCCTTTTCATTAAAATCAAGTCATTTATCTTTCCATAAAGCAAATATAACCAACTTCCCATAAAGTCGTTATTTCACTTTATACCTTAGCCAAAATATAATTTCCTATCCAAGGGACTTATACGTTTAAAACAGAACAAGTATCACATAAACTCTTCAAGTCCCTTAACTTAATAAAACTTAAGACATACTTTATTCTTTCAAAGAAGTGAGTTAATCTCCTAACCCACCCGACTTGGCTATTCATAAAACTAGTAAAGGATATCAAGGTGTTGTACGTCTACCGTACTACATACGTGCAACTAGTCATGCTCAAAAGATAGGAAAGTTCTACATAGAGTAAATCACACAACTACCTCTTAACTTCTAAGAGTAGAAGGAAACATGAAATGATACCACAAGTATATTCCATACATAGAATCATGCCAAAGGAAGGAAGAGGTTCACATACCTCGCGACGATTATCGACAAGTAGCAAAATGCTCCAAAGTACATCAACCTTGATAGCTATTCCATCCTTCAAGTAGGATACGCTATACTTAGTACTTCAACCTATAATGGTCACAATACGTCCATTTACCTCTCACTTCAAACGTAGAATATTCTAAGTGCTAAGTCACTAAATTCTACGGAATATCGGACAGCACTTCCTTTGTTTCTACATACTTTGCCACTTTTTTCAATGCCGAATGCAATAACCAAACACGCCACATTTAAGGCCCAATCAATGCAATTAACAATAGGGGATTACACGCCTACTAGACGTGTAAAATTCCGCCCCACAATAGATATCAAACTAATACAAACTATATGTCCAATTCGGCCACATTGAGTACCATAAAACCAATTCTTATCCAATTTCCATTTCAATCCATGTTGTTAGTATAATATGATATCAAGTCGCAATTGATTATAACTACTATAATCTTCAAGTAAGTAATCATGCGACGATTCTAATAAACGACCAATTTGTAATCCAACTTCACAAGGCTTAAATGACATTTCGGATTTAAGACTACAATCAATCCATAATATTTATCAAACTTCAACATATAAACTTCATGCTAGCAACATGCAAAGCTAACAACAATATATATAATCTTGTAATACTTTTTAAGAGACAATATTATACCTCAACGAATCTTAATCCAACTCCAAATCCGAAGTCGCTTCTTAGCAACTTAGAGACTCTTCAAGACACTTCAATCCGCTACTTGAGACCCTTAGAACCATACCAACAACTTTCCTTCAAACTTCCAATCCAAAACCTAGAAAGCAACTAGGTTTTCACTTTGCGACTAATACGAAAACTATCTTTTTCCGAGATTTTTCTATTGAGATACACTTACAATACACTCATGAACCTTGGTTTAAAGTGTGGAGCTTAAAGAATAAGAAACGAAATTTTTTCTTTCTTTCCCTTAGTGAACCCGAGAGCTAGTAGCTCTTGTTCTTCAATTTCTTGAAAACTTTACTAAGTGTTAAGCTTGTCATACTACTACTAGTATTATATAGTAACATGGAGGGTCAAGATGCAAACAAATGGGTGGTTTGGATGAGCTCTTATTTAAATATCAAGACTTTGTGGACCCATTGACCAAGTCAATTATCGCAAGCTTGCTACTTGCAAGACTTAGTCATCCTAAGACTATGGTCAATGACCATTTTGGCCATGGCATTTTCGTCCAAGGCAACAATAAGGGGGGTGACACGTGTCGCCCTCCCATTCGTCACAATATTACGTTTTCCGACAATTCCATAATTCCGATAAATTTTTACTAGTCTCTAATCTTAACATTTGGAATTCTTACGTACGTTCTTAAAGCATGTCCTGTAAATACGGGGTGTAACATTCTTCCCCCCTTAGAAACATTCGTCCCCGAATGTTCTTTCGGAGTCAAACTTATAATTAGCGACATAGTTTCCTTTTTACCGCCCCGACATACCAATAATGCCACACATGTCCCTAATACCTCGCACATGCATATCCGTCCATCATAAGCCCAAAAGAGATTATCTTTTCATACTTCCAACTCTTTCTAGCATATACATAGTCTCAATATAATCTGTTCGTGACATTTAAACATACCACAACTTTATCATGCATACAAGTTTCTAAAGGGCCAAAGACATACGAATCATATAGGCGGTTCAAAGGACCGCTAAAATCGGGAACTTCCACCACGACTCACACCGCCGGCAGCATAAACATCCTTCCTAGCTATGGAAGGCAAAGAACCCGCAATCGATCCAAAGATCGCGCTTATCCCACCAAAGCCACCTCCGGACGCCTCTCACGAAATGGCCCGCTGGCCGCAAGCATAACAAGTCGCCGTAGTATGACACTCCCAAAATGGAATCTACTACGGTGACCACACCGGGCAAAGGTGGCTTCTCGCTACTATCCTCGACATTCGCAACTCAGTAGCCCGAGCCCGACACGCCCCGAATATCCCCGGCGACCAAACCTCCAAACGTAAGACCGGAAGGAGCACTCAGGCCGGCTGAAATGTAGACCTGGTCATTGCCAGGCTGTCCCACCGCGAAAGTTACCACGGATCTCTCGCCCCGCTCTCGGGCCGGGCCCGAGTCAACTGATCCTCCTCTCTCTATCCTCTATCCCCGCGCATAGGCTCGCATCCTAGCAATGTCCATACCGGCGTAAGAGCCACCCCAAGCATGCAGAATCATATGACGGTCTAGCCCCATCACATAACGATGAACTCTATCCGCCATGTCGCTACAATGTTGTGCGCATGCTCGCCGTGGAGTCAAACTCGGTGTACTCACGATGGTCCTCCCATTCTCGCCTCAACGACAGAACCTATCAACACGAGCTCTCCTCATTTTAGGAGGCAAAAGTGATCAAGAAAGGCCTCAGTGAACTCATCCCAAACACGGACGAGAACCCACACCTCTCGATAGCTCCTAAGACTCAAACCGCTTAACGCAACATCGCAGAATCCGGTAAGAAGCTAACACAATCGACCAGAATCGAGGCCCTAAGCACTGCATAGTCCGTCAGTGGTTTAACGAACTCTTGAGGATCATCCTCGATCTCGAACCATAAAACTCGTGAACTACAACCCGTAAAATCCCGAATCCTCAAATCGGCGGCCAGTGGTTAGCTACTCGCTCACGGCCACGCCTCTACCACTATGCTAGTCAATAGCCCGACCGCTCTCCATAATCTCTAAACTCGCTCGTCGCGGATCGAGGCTCGTGCATCAAACCTCGAGCTACCGCGCCTCGCCTCAATACCGCCGGCGTGGCTGAGTTCGCCGATCCGCCTACTACCTCAGTCATAGTCTGTGCCCGAGTCCTGGTAACCCTCTGCATACCACTAGAAGCTCCTGCTGCTGCCTTGCCCTTCTGGGCCCTGGTCGCCTTCCGTGGAGGCATAATCATACATAAGAAGGGTCGAGAGGATTCAACCTACTATGACGACTCTACTACACGATCTCAAAGAGAGAAGAATGGAAACCAATCCTAAATGTCCTGCAGCCTCCTGATTATAGATGTGGTACACAACACACCGATAATCAAGACACTACTAGACACGGTCTGTAGACACTTTCCGAGGACTAACTTCTCTGATACCCGACCCAAGCTCGCGATCGGTGCCCTACACGGGCACCCTTACAGTATACATCGAGATAATCACGAACATACATGAAACTTATAAATAAATCATCAAAGATAAAATCAACAGTTAGCCGATAAGGCTACCTCCTCGATAGTAAATACATAAACGAAGCTTGCCTCCTTTCTTTTACAACCGACCCACAATATGTGACTACTGCACTTCTAAGAGTTTTAACATAACAATCGTGGACAGGCCCCGCCATACCCCTGAATACACATGAATCTACAACCTCAGGGGAAACCGTACCAAGAGATAAGCCTCCGGAGCAAATGGAGCTTTTTCCCAAAAACTGAACCGAGATCCTAAGAGCAAGGTTCACCAACCTGGGTACCTAAAACCTGCGGCATTTAACGCACCCGGCGGGTGCATAACAAAAATTTAATATGGAATAGAAATAACGACAAGAATAGATCATAATCAGATAAAGAATGACAGGACAAGTATAAAAATACATACTGATCCTGCCGTGTCATTACCACTTATGAACTTAATCGTACCTTATTATCTTTTCCCATTTTCAATAAACGTTATAGTCACATTCTTATGTACATGATTAGGAAAAATCATTAAGTTCATTACCATATAACTTACTTATCTTTCATAACATAATCCGGCCCCTTATGGAGGGACGCATATACTACCCGGCCCAATCTGGGACGCGATCAAGTCACACAAATATCAAAGCGTTCCCGTGGAATTCCCATCATCGCCGACACTATAAGTGTAAAATATAACCATGACGCGCCCATGGCATCCCACCTCACCGCCGGCATACATACACAACACATATATATATATATCTCCCGCCGTGGAATCCCACATCATCACGGCCGTAGGTGTAACATATAACCATGTGACGCGCCGCGTGGCATCCCACATCACCGCTTGCGACACATACACAACATATATATATATATATATATATAACGCGACGCATGCCCTAATCCCACATCGTATAAGCATGGCCATAACGTGCCTCGTGATCCTCATCGTAGGTGCATGTCTTCACGGGAGCTAGCCCATGGAGTAATAATATAACATGCCCCCGGAATCCCTCATCGTGGGTACATGTCTTCATGGGGAGCTAGCCCATGGAGTAAAATATAACATGGTCGCATGCCCCGGAATCCCACATCGTATAAGCATGGCCATGGCATCCCTCATCGTATAAGCATGGCCAAGAACATACCCGTGGAATCCCCCGTCACTGTCGGTACGTTCAATAAAATGTCCGGGCATCTAACCCGCATCCTGGTCACGTGCCCCGGAATCCCACATCGTATAAGCATGTCCAAGGATCAATCATAATGGAAGCATACCCGTGGAATCCCACATCACTGTCGGTACGTCCAAGTAAACTTACAACCAGCCAGCCGGCCCTCCAACTGAGAGACACGACAACGTAGACATATAATACTTGCACTCAAAGCTATCACAAGCAAACCTAGGCAAGTTCATTAAACCTTTAGACTTCCATTTTTTTATAAACTCATGGCACTTTCGTTTCACACATAAAAATCCGGGAATTTAACCCCAAGTACTACGTGCTTACATTCTTTTCAAAAGATTCCTTTTCATATAAAACCCCAAGATACTAACACCCGTAGTATCAAGGCTTGTGTACATTTCACATAAGTCACTATACTTTAGAAATACATTTCTCGGCTTCTAAATCAAGTGACCCTTACCTTAAAGCTTTAAGCAAGTGATACACTTAAATCAAATTGCCCTTCCTTAATTCAAGTTATTTCTTTGATTACTTTATTAGAGAAAACCATTCTCTTAACCTTCCATAAAGCCGTTATAACCAACTTCCCATAAAGCCGTTATAACCCTTTATGGTTTTAGACAAACTCATTCCTTTTATAACCAAGAGACTTATACTTTTTTAAAACCAAGTATTATATATTTCCGAATCAATCCTCTTAACTTTCAAAGTACAATTAGTCTCTTAACCTTTAGAAATCAAGTGACTCATTTTATTATAAAACCTTAGGCAATTGATGCCTTAAAATCAAGTTTCCTTTTCATTAAAATCAAGTCATTTATCTTTCCATAAAGCAAATATAACCAACTTCCCATAAAGTCAGTATATTCACTTTATACCTTAGCCAAAATATAATTTCCTATCCAAGGGACTTATACGTTTAAAACGGAACAAGTATCACATACTTTAAAACTCTTCAAGTCCCTTAACTTAATAAAACTTAAGACATCATTTATTCTTTCAAAGAAGTGAGTTAATCTCCTAACCCACCCGACTTGGCTATTCATAAAACTAGTAAAGGATATCAAGGTGTCAGACGCTCACCGTACTACATAATGCAACTAGTCATGCTCAAAAGATAGGAAAGTTCTACATAGAGTAAATCACACAACTACCTCTTAACTTCTAAGAGTAGAAGGAAACATGAAATGATACCACAGGTATATTCCATACATAGAATCATGCCAAAGGAAGGAAGAGGTTCACATACCTCGCGACGATTATCGACAAGTAGCAAAATGCTCCAAAGTACTTCAACCTTGATAGCTATTCCACCCTTCAAGTAGGATACGCTATACTTAGTACTTCAACCTATAATGGTCACAATACGTCCATTAACCTCTCACTTCAAACGTAGAATATTCTAAGTGCTAAGTCACTAAATTCTACGGAAAATCGGACAACACTTCCTTTGTTTCTACATACTTTGCCACCTTTTTCAAGGCCGAATACAATAACCAAACACGCCACATTTAAGGCCCAATCAATGCAATTAACAATAGGGTATTACACGCCTACTAGACGTGTAAAATTCCGCCCCACAATAGATATCAAACTAATACAAACTATATGTCCAATTCGGCCACATTGAGTACCATAACACCAATTCTTATCCAATTTCCATTTCAATCCAAGTTGTTAGTATAACATGATATCAAGTCACAATTGATTATAACTACTATAATCTTCAAGTAAGTAATCATGCGACGATTCTAATAAACGACCAATTTGTAATCCAACTTCACAAGGCTTAAATGACATTTCGGCTAGGAAGATGGTGCAGAAGGGGTATATCTACCATCTCATTCGGGTGTTTGATACTGAGGTTGCGGTACCAGATTTTCGCCGCCCAGAGTCGGAGAGTTCCCGTGATGTGTTTCCGCACGACCTTCTGGTATCCTCTGAGAGGAGATAGAGTTTGTATCGATGTGTTGCGGACACTCGGCCTATTTCCATTCCGCCATACGAACGGCACCGCCGAGTTGAGAGAGTCAAGGACCACCGAGAGATTTGGAGAAGCGGCTTCATCAGCAAGTGTTTCTCCCGGGAGCGCGTATTGTTCGTGAAAGAAGATGACGACGCCGCGCATGTGCTGTGTTGATTACAGCTGAACAAGGTGACCATTAAGAATGATACCTCCTTCCTGGATTGATGATTTGTTCGACCAGCAGTGGTGCGAGATGTTTCTCCAAGATTGACCGCGATCGGCTATCATCAGTACGCAGTCGAGCGGATGTCCCTAGATCGCATTCCGACGTGACGGCACTATGAGTTTAGGGTTATGTCTTTCGGATTGACCAATGCTCCGACGGTATTCATGGATTTGATGAACCGAGTGTTCAAGCCATTTTTGGATACGTTTGTGATAGTATTCATTTGTTATACCCCGTATTTCCAGAGTATGTACGTAAGGGAATACGTACGAAAGTCTTGTCTTAAAGATAAGCCTTGGACGTTTTATTTTGTACACAACTCACTAAAAGAATCGCTTTCCGGCTAAACGCTTCCACGCTTTCGTAGAGTAAATTCCGCTATGCCATTTCTTATTTTTGGATTTTTCCGAGAGACGAAACATTTTGGACCAACGGAGGGTGACATGTGTCACCCTCACATCGGAAGCAAGTGGGTGGCTTTGGACGATCAAGGCCCAAAGAGGGGTGTTGGCCTTGGCCGATTGGGTCCTTTGTTTAGGCCTTGTTTTTGTGAGTGTTTTGTGGAGTGTTTTGTGAGTGTTTTGTGGAGTAGGAGTTAGGGTGCACTTGGCTTGATCTTGGCCTTACACTTGCCTTGCACTTGTCTTCATCTTGGCCATTGGTTGGCCAAGGCTTGAGCTATAAATACCCCTTAGAGATGAAGAGTTATTCATCCACAAAGTTATCTTCCAAGTCTAAAAATCCTCTCCTCTCCCTTAAGCTTTTCGTCCAAACACCTCTTCCTCCTCAGTGTTGTATGGCCGAGAGCCTACCCCCTAGCCTAGCCAAATCTACCCTCCCTTGGTAGAAAAGTTACCTTCTTGTATCGTTATAATGCCCAAAATACCCTAGCCCAAATACCTTAGTACTTAGTAGAAGTTGTGAAGAACTTCTAGGGTTCTTGGAGCATACAACTTAGAGCAAAACCTTGCTCAGTATGACTTTTCTAGGATATTATTGGGCTTAATGAGGTAACTAATCCTAACCCTCTTTTGAATTAGAATATATATCTGTTGTAGTATAAGAATAAGTATAAATACTTAGAAGTATACCACGTAATAGAATTGAAGTATTAATCACTTAGAAGGTTTAAGAAGAATAATCAAATCAGATTTACATAGGATTGTTTTCACGATGAGACTTATATAGCTCATCGGCAGGGAAGTCTGCCGACTTACCGTAGAGAATTATGAACCCCGCTTAGAATGACCTTGAGTAGTCTTGATAGATATCCGTGACTATATTAGGTCGACTCTGCGCGACATATTCAACTGGCGGTGGTTTTCATGGTAAGGTATGTGATTCTTCCTAAAGCATGATATTTTACAATATATATATAGTACGGTGACGTACGTGTTAATCGAATAATAACTACGCAATGTCTTTGACTTAAGCCCGAATAATACTTACTGAATGCCTCACGCTTAAGCCCGAATAATAAAGAATGAAAACATTTCAAAAGACTATGAATCATTTTATCGTAAGAGAACTAATTGGTTTTTAAATGAAGCTTAAGAGTTATACTAGCTTTATGGGAAGTAAGTATAACCACTTAAGATTTATAAAAGAAACAAGTTTGCCTATGTGTTTATAATGACTTGTATCAGGAAAAGAATAATAAAGCATGGTTTGATAAATAGACATGATATGATGCTATGTGTGTTAGTATCTTGTAACGCTTGTATAGGTGAGTATCCTTGTTGTGCTTATGTTGTTTAAAGATAAGTTGTTATGTTAGTATACTATCACCACCTCGAGATGATACCGGGGTTGTCGCCTCCGACGCGGTAGACTCAGCGATGCAGGACCATGATTCGAGAATACTCTACGCGGTCCAGGGGCCTACGCGAGCTACGGAGTTCCGTGTTAGTATGCGGGTTATGCCTCACGCGGTCTGTGGCCATGCGACGGCGAGTCCAGACGACGCCGAGGAGTAGCTACCTCGATGCGGGTTATACCTCATGCGCCCACGTGAGTGGCCATGCGACTCGGAGTTCAGATTAGGCTTGCAGAATGATGATGGGGCGAGTGGCCTGCTTTCGATCATTCGCGGCCTAGACAAGACCTATTACGATTACCTATTGTTGCTCTTGTTTAGGATGTACCACGCGGTTTCCTCGTTGTTTCACACATATTTGTAAACCGGTTTTTAAATGATATGTTTTCATTTAAGTATTTTAGCCGCATACTTAGTACTGTTACCGACTCCTTCGGGGCCGCTCATGCCGCAGGTGGGCAAGCAGTGCTAGATCCACATCCTTAGGATCTTTGCTGGTGTCGTGAGCTCCATCTTCTCCGAGGCTCTACTTTGGGTATGATCTCCTGTATTGTAGATAGTTTTGTACAGATCGGTATGGCGGGCCCCGTCCCGCCATAGTTGTTTACTTCCCAGAGGTGCAGTAGTACTATTGTACACTGGGATGAATCGCAAAACTTGAGTTATTTATATTATGCCGAAAGGCAAGCTTTTCTTGAGATAAACATGGTCTTATTTTATAAACTGCTTCTGCCTTGTTTTATATTCCGCCGTTACTCGATGTATGACTACTTGGGTGCCCTGAGGCACGAACACTGCCCCGAACGGGTCGTGACAAAAGTGGTATCGAGCGCTTAATCCTCTGGAAAGTGTCTACGCACCGTATCTAGTAGTTCTGATTATCGGTGTGTTGTGCACCACACCAATAATCGTGAGGCTATAGGATATTTAGGATTGGTTTCCATTCTTCTCATTCCGAGATCGTGCTTTAGAGCCGTGTTATAGGTCGACCTCTAACGTATTCCTTTCTCGTATGCTTATGCCTCCACGTAAGGCAACCCGCCCGTGGCAAGGCAAAGGCGGAGTCGCTAGCAGACACCCAGAGTCACGAGGGCTCGTGCCCGTCTATACCGAGACGGCGAGTTCTATGACGCCGCCACCCAAGAGAGACCACAGCACCCACACCTCCCGTCCCCACACCGGGCGGAGGAGTTAGGGTCAAGGAGATGGCCCGCCTTTTAGCTAAAGTCAGGCCCGACACGAGAGAGATTGACGCGCAGTTCAGCTCCAGCTCGGCCGCACCCGTGGTACACCCGAGGCGAATAGTTTGAGGCTACGAGATTTCTTGAGTCAGAGCCACGGAGTTTTATGGGTCGAGGCCGAGGATGATCCGCAGGAGTTCATCCGGCTTCAGAGGATTTTGAGAGTAATCGTGGCGCGAGACCGAGTCCGTGATCTTTGGTTCACATAAATGCGTGATACCGCAAGTCGATTGGTTTGATTCATGGAGTTATCCGGGAGAGCACGCGTCCCAGTACGGGACGAAGTTCTCGAGGCTTTCTCACTCACTTTTGCCTCCACAGATGAGGGCGCGGGCCGATAGATTTTTCTCGCGAGGCAGAGACGACCGCCGTGGAGTACAATGTCGAGATTTGATTCTTTGGCTCGATATGTCCCAAAGACGTAGCAGATATGAGGATAGGGTGCACCGCTATGTCACCGCCAGACGACTATATGGCCGAAGTCACGTGCGGGGTTTCTCCACCGTATGGACATTACCCGCACGCAGCTCACGCCTCGATGCGGCGAGCGCAGGTCGACGCAGTGGGCGACATCGCCAGAAGGCCGGACGGAGGGTTTTCGGCGGTTATCGTGGTGGGCGGCCTCAGCAGATAGCCTAGATTCGCACCACGCCACCAGAGCACTCTCGCACCGCCCTCAAGACACCAGAGTTTTCGAGGGCGGATCAGGCCCTGTGGCTTCGACGCCCGCAGTAGCAGAGTGCATCGGCCGATCGGGACCACCCCGTGTGGCCGACGCGGTAGATCCCATTACGGAAGTGTGGTACTACTTATGGATCTTGTTACGCGGCCAGCAGGTCACTGCGGGACTGTCCGACCGGGGCGCGTGGTAGGCTCACCTTCGTTCGTGGCCGCCATCATCTCCTACAGCTACTCGCCCGAGGGCGTGGTGCTCGCGGTCGCCAGGTCGTGGCAGAGGTCGTGGCTCGTCCAGCCTAGCGGTCCTCGAACCGCATATATGCTTTGTCCACCGACAGATCGTGAGGCCTCACCGATGTCGTCACGTACCTTATCGCTTGGGTTTGATGTGTATGCTTTGATAGATCCGGTTCTACTGGCCCCATATATCTCCCGTGTTGCTACTAGGATAGGGATAGAGCCCGAGTCCATAGACTTTTCGAGGTAGCTACGCCGCTGGTGATTGTGGTAGCTCACGGTATATAGAGCTTGTCCCGTGACTATTTACGTCGGACCTCAGCCGACTTGATAGAGTTGGAGATGATTGACTTCGACGTGATTATGGGGATGGATTGGCAGCTTCTTGCTATGCCAATGTAGACCGCAGAGAGAGTAGTACGGTTCCGCTTCCCGGCGAGCCGGTTGTTGAGTGGGAGCACGCGGTATCGCCGGTGGTAGGTTTATTTCACCTCAAGGCTAGGAAGATGGTGCGAGGGTATATCTACCATCTAGTTCGGTGTTTGATATCGAGGTGCGGTACCAGATTTTCGATCGCCTCCGTAGTCACGAGTTCCCGACGTGTTCCCGCATGACCTCCGTATCCTCCCGAGAGGAGATTGAGTTTGTATTGACATATTGCGATACTCGCCTATTTCCATTCCGCCATACGTAATGGCACCGCCGAGTTGAGAGAGCCAAGGATCACTTAGGATTTGCTAGAGAAGGGTTTCATTAGGCCCAGTGTTTCTCCCGGGGCGCCAGTATTGTTCGTGAAGAAGGACGGACGGGGCGCACGTGTGTTGATTACAGACCAACAAGGTGACCATTAAGAATGTATACCCTCTCCTGTGATTGATGATTTGTTCGACCAGCCAGGGTGCGTAGATGTTTCTCCAAGATTGATCTGCGATCGCTATCATCAAAAGTAGTCGAGAGTGGATGTCCCTAGATCGCATTCGACCTTGACGGCATTATGAGTTCGTGGTCATGTCTTTGGTTGACCAATGCTCCGCCAGATTCATGGATTTGATGAACCGAGTGTTCAAACCATTTTTGGACACGCTTGTGATAGTGTTCATTGATGATATCTTGGTTTATTCTCGCCAGAGCGAGCACGCGGAGCATTTGAGCGATCAGGTGACGCTTCTCCAGACTCAGATAGACGCCAAGTTTTCCAAATGCGAGTTTTGGTTGACTTCAGGCGCTCTTGGGCATATTGTCGGGCCGATGGCATTCGAGTTGATACGCCAAGATCGAGGCATCAGACTTGGCGAGACCTACTACCCGGCAGAGGTTCGCAGCTCGGGCCTCGCAGTTATTATCGGTTCGTGGAGAAGTTTGCTTATCTTCGCATTCATTGACTAGCCGACTCGTGGCGGCCAAGTTTCAGCGGATCGATGCTTGGAGCGTGGTTTCCATTCTGTCGAAAAGAGACCGACGACCGCCCGCTTCTTACTCTTCCGCAGGGTCGAGATGGTTATGTCGTGTATTGTGACGTCGGGCATCGGGTTGGGATGTGTATTGATGCAAGATGGCAGGTTATAGCATATGCATCCCGACAAATGAAGAAACACGCAGAGGAACTACCCCACCCATGATTTGGAGTCACACGTGATTCACGCTTTGAAGATGCGAGGCACTATTTGTATGGGGTTCACGTGGATATTTATACGCACCACAAGAGCCTCCAAAGATATCTTCACCGCAGGAGCCGAACTTACGGCAGACGGTGGTTAGAGTTGCTTAAGGATTACGATGTTGATATCCTATACCACGGAAGGCCAATGTTGTGGCGGATGCTCTTAGTCGTAGGTCGATGGGAGCCCATCGGATGTGCAGCTAGAGAGGGACATGGTTCGTGATTTGCATCGCTTAGCGAGCCTCGTGTCCGCTTGATTGATTCGATAGCGGTGGGGTTAGAGTTCGTGAGGTTGCCAGTCTTCCATCGTCGAGGTGAAGAGGCACAGCTCGAGGATCCACTTTGATTCGATATCGTGATACAACTCTTCGTGAGGCAAGCGGTCCTTTGAGGTAGCACCACGGGTGCTAAGGTTTGAGGCGATCAGGTGTTCCAGATGTTTGAGACTTGGCAGAAGGTTCTTGGGAAGCACACCGCAAGCGTTACTCTATCCATCCGGTCGACCAAGATGTACCACGACCTTAGATTCAGGTATCGGTGGGACGGCTTGAAGAGGACGCTGCGCAGTTCGTAGCTCGCCGCCCGTTGTCGCAGTAAGGTAGAGCACCGCAGGCCCGGTGGTTTGTTACGACGATTGAGATCCCGACTGAAGTGGGAGGTAATCAACATGGACTTCATCACAGGATTACCTCGCACTCGCAGGAGACATGATTCTATATGGGTTATCGCCGACAGTCGACGAAATCAGCCCACTTTCTTCCCGTCAGACGACTTTTTCTACCGAGGATTATGCTGACTTTACATCCGAGAGATCGTCGATCGCATGAGTCCCTACTGATCATATCGCATGCAGGAGCCCGCCATTTACGGCTAACTTCGAGGTCCTTCCGCAGGGGTTTAGGGACGCAGTGAGCCCGAAAACCGCATTTCATCCACGCATGCACGGACAGCAGAGCGCACTATCCGCACTCTCGAGGATATGTCGCGAGCCCGTGTTATCGACTTTAGTGGTAGTTGGGAGGATCATTTGCCTCTAGTTGAGTTCGCATATAATAATAGCTACCACCCAAGATTCGATGGCGCCTTATGAGGCCTTGTATGGGAGGAAGTGCAGACGCCTATAGGTTGGTTCGATGTGGGCGGGCAATGGGACCAGATTTGGTACAAGCGATGGATAAGGCGGCTTATCCGAGGCGCTATCGATACCGTAGAGTCGACGTAAGTCGATGCAGATCATCGCCGTCGTGATCTTGAGTTCGAGGTTCATGATTGGGTTTTCCTAAAGGTGTCACCCACGGCGGTGTGATGAGATTCGGAAGAAGGAAGCTCAAATTTCAGGTACATCGGGCCGCTTGATTGTCCGCAGGTAGGCAAGGTTGCCTATGAGTTGATCTGCCGTCCGATCCGAGGCGCATCCGGTTTTTCACGTATCTATGCCGAGGAGATGTATCGGATCCATCTAGTGGTACACCCGATTGACGATGTCCAGTGACCGAGGTTATCGTATGAGGAGATTCCCATAGCGATAGTCGATCGTCAGTTAAAGCGTCCGCGATGACGAAGGACGTGGCTTCCACAAAGTCTTGCGGCGAACGAGCTCGTGGAGGAGATGACATGGGAAGCCGAGGAGGACATGAGGCGGAAGTATCCTCACCTATTCCCCACACCTCCGGTAATTCACTTTCCTACTTGTAAATTTTCGTTATCGCTTACGCCATGTGTTGCTCGTGGCCGTGTGTGGCATTTACTCACCGCTTAAGCTTCTTCGCTAACCGCTTGGGAAGGAACATTCGACGAATGTTTCTGCGAGGAGAATGTTATACCGTATTTCCAGTATGCACGTAAGGAATACGACGAAAGTCTTGTCTTAAAGATAAGCCTCGACGTTTTATTTTGTACACAACTCACTAAAAGAATCGCTTTCCGACTAAACGCTTCCACGACTTCGTAGAGTAAATTCCGCTATGCCATTTCTTATTTTTGCGGATTTTTCCGAGAGAAAACATTTTGACCAACGGGAGGGTGACGTGTGTCACCTCACATCGAAGCAAGTGGGGTGGCTTTGGACGATCAAGGCCCAAAGAGGCGCCGCTCTCGCCGATTGGGTCCTTGTTTAGGCCTTGTTTTGGAGTGTTTTGTGGAGTGTTTTGTGGAGTGTTTTGTGAGTAGGAGTTAGGGTGCACTTGGCTTGATCTTGGCCTTACACTTGCCTTGCACTTGTCTTCATCTTGGCCATTGGTTGGCCAAGGCTTGAGCTATAAATACCCCTTAGAGATGAAGAGTTATTCATCCACAAAGTTATCTTCCAAGTCTAAAATCCTCTCCTCTCCCTTAAGCTTTTCGTCCAAACACCTCTTCCCTCCCCTTGTTGTATGGCCGAGAGCCTACCCCCTAGCCTAGCCGAAATCTACCCTCCCTTGGTAGAAAAGTTACCTTCTTGTATCGTTATAATGCCCAAAATACCTAGCCCAAATACCTTAGTACTTAGTAGAAGTTGTGAAGAACTTCTAGGGTTCTTGGAGCATACAACTTAGAGCAAAACCTTGCTCAGCGCGACTTTTCTAGGATATTATTGGGCTTACCGAGGTAACTAATCCTAACCCTCTTTTGAATTAGAATATATATCTTGTTGTAGTATAAGAATAAGTATAAATACTGTAAGTATACCACGTAATAGAATTGAAGTATTAATCACTTAGAAGGGTTTAAAAGAAGAATAATCAAATCAGATTTACATAGGACTATTACAAGAGACTTATATAGCTCATCTGGGGGAAGTCTGCCCGACTTACCGTAGAATTATGAACCCTGCTTAGAATGACCTTGAGTAGTCTTTGATAGATATCTGACTATTATAGGTCGACTCTCTACACGACATATTCAACTCAGGTGGTTTTCACCGGTAGGTATGTGATTCTTCCTAAAGCATGATATTTTACAATATATATATAAGATGAGACGCATACGTGTTAATCGAATAATAACTACGGCAATGTCTTTGACTTAAGCCCGAATAATACTTACGGTAATGCCTCACGCTTAAGCTCAATAATAAAGAATCAAAACATTTCAAAAGACTATCAATCATTTTATCGTAAGAGAACTAATTGGTTTTTAAAATGAAGCTTAAGAGTTATACTAGCTTTATGGGAAGTAAGTATAACCACTTAAGATTTATAAAAGAAACAAGTTTGCCTATGTGTTTATAACAGACTTGTATCAGGAAAAGAATAATAAAGATGGTTTGATAAATAGACATGATATGATGCTATGTGTGTTAGTATCTTGTAACGCTTGTATAGGTAGTATCCTTGTTGTGCTTATGTTGTTTAAAGATAAGTTGTTATGTTAGTATACTATCACTCACCTCTTGAGATGATACCGGGTTGCCGCCTCCGATGGGTAGACTCGGTGATGCGGGACCATGATTCGAGAATACCTCTATGCGGTCCAGGGGCCTGCGCGAGCTACTGGGAGTTCCGTGTTAGTATGCGGGTTATGCCACGCGGTCTGCGCCATGCGCGACGAGTCCGGGACGACGCCGAGGAGTAGCTACCGACGCGGTTATACCTCACGCGCCCACGCGAGTGGCCTATGCGGACTCGAGTTCAGGATTAGGCTTGCGAATCGATGATGGGCGAGTGGCCTGCTTTCGATCATTCGCGGCACAAGACCTATTACGCTTACCTATTGTTGTTTTGTTTGTGATGTGGCACTACGCGCTTCTCGTTGTTTCACACATATTTGTAAACCGGTTTTTAAATGATATGTTTTCATTTAAGTATTTCTGATTCGCATACTTAGTACTTGTATCGACTCCTTCGGGCCGTGCGTTCATGCCGCAGGTGGCAGCAGTGCTAGATCCACATCCTTAGGATCTTTCGTTGGTGTCGTGAGCTCCATCTTCTCGGAGGCTCTACTTTTGGGTATGATCTCCAGATTGTAGATAGTTTTATGATCGAGGTATGGCGGCCTGTCCCGCCATAGTTGTTTACTTCTTAGAGGTCTCAGAGTACTATTATGCAGTTGGGATGTAATCGCAAAACTTGAGTTATTTATATTATGCCGAAAGGCAAGCTTTTCTTCGATAAACCGTGTCTTATTTTATAAACTGCTTTCTGTCTTGTTTTATATTCCGCCGTTACTCGATGTATGACTACTTGGGTGCCCTGGCAGGCATCACCACGCCCCGAACGGTCGTGACATCATTGATGACATCTTGGTTTATTCTAGCTGAGCGAGCAGAGCACGCGGAGCATTTGGCGATCGTGAGAGTTCTCCAGATCAGCTTGTACGCCAAGTTTTCCAAATGTGAGTTTTGGTTGGCTTCGGTGGCGTTTCTTGGGCACATTGTCCGGCCGATGGTATTCGGTGGATACGCCAAGATCGAGGCGATGAGTTGCCTAGACCTACTACTCCGACAGAGGTGAGCTTTACGGGCCTCGAGTTATTATCTGGGTTCGTGGAAGTTTGCTTTTATCTTCGCACCATTTACTAGTGACTCGTAAGGCGCTATGTTTTAGTGGACTGATGCTTGTGAGCGGGGTTTCCGCCATCGAAGGCGAGGTGACGACGCCTCGTTCTTACTCTTCCGCAGGTCCAGACGGTTATGTTGTGTATTGTGACGCGCCGGCTGCTCGGATGTGTGTTGACGCACTGGGTAAGGTTATAAGCGACGATCCCGACAGCTTAAGAAGCATGAGAGAACTACCCCACCCATGATTTGGAGTCGGCTGGGATTCACGCTTTGAATATCCGGAGGCACTATTTGTATAGGTTCATGTGGATATTTATACAGACCACAAAGAGCCTCCAGATATCTTCACTGCAGAGGAGTGAACTTACGACAGAGACGGTGGTTAGAGTTACTCAAGGATTACGATGTTGATATCATGTACCACCCGGGAAAGGCAAATGTTGTGGCAGATGCCCTTAGTCGTAGGTCGATGGGTAGCCTATCAGATGTGCAGCCAGAGAGGAGGGGTATGGTTCGTAATTTGCATCAGTTAGCGATCCTTGGAGTCCGATTGATTGATTCTGATAGCAGTGGGGTTCGAGTTCGAGAGGTTGTCGAGTCTTCCATCATCGATGAGGTGAAGAGGCAACAGTTTGAGGATCCAGTTTTGACACGGTACCGTGATACGGCTCTTCGTGAGGGGAAGGGTCCTTTTGAGGTAGCACATGATGGGGTGCTAAGGTTTGAGGGCAGGTTGTGTGTTCCAGATATTGCAGGACTTAGGCAGCAGGTTCTAGGGGAAGCACACAGCGCGTGTTACTCTATCCATCCGGGGTCGACCAAGATGTACCACGACCTTAGATCTGTGTATTGGTGGGATGGCTTGAAGAGGGACGTTGCAGAGTTTGTAGCTCAGTGCCGGTGTTGTCAGCAGGTGAAGGTAGAGGACCAGAGGCCTGGTGGTTTGTTGTAGACGATTGAGATCCCGACCTGGAAGTGAGAGGTGATCAACATGGACTTTATCACAGGATTACCTCGCACTCAGAGGAGACATGATTCTATATGGGTTATCATCGACAGGCTGACGAAATCAGCCCACTTTCTTCCCGTCAGGACGACTTTCTCGGCTGAGGATTATGCCAGACTTTACATCCGAGAGATCGCCGATCGCACGGAGTCCCTATTTCTATCATATCGCATGCAGGAGCCCGCCACGTCTAACTTCGAAGTCTTTTCGAAGGGTCTAGGACGCAGTAAGCCCGAATTGCGATTCCATCCTCGCATGCAGAGCGGATAGGCGGAGAGCACTATCCAGACTCTTGATGATATGCTGCGAGCCTGTGTTATTAATTACAGGGGTAGCTGGGAGGATCATTTGCCTCTAGTTGAGTTTGCGTATAATAATAGCTACCACCCAAGATTCGGATGGCGCCTTGAGGCCTTGTACGGGAGGAAGTGCATCGACGATAGGCTGGTTTGATGTAGGCGGTGCGGTGTTATACCGTATTTCCGCAGTATGTACGAGCGCCAGACGTATTATAATTTGAGCCTTAAAGTTGGCTAGTTTCGAAATTTGTACACAAGTGCCGAAAAGAGGTTTCAAGATTAAACGTTTCACACTTTTTCGTAGGAAAATTCCGCTATGTCATTAATTATTTTTATGGATTTTTCCGAGAGACGAAACATTTTGGACCAACGAGAGGGCGACACTTGTCACCCTCTAATTGGAAGAAGTGGGCGGCATTTTGGACGAAAATGGTGAGTGGGGTTAGGTAGGATATTTTGTGCAAGTTGTTGTGGTAGATGGATAAGGTGCACTTGGCTTAAATCTAGCCCTACACTTGCACCACACTTGTCTTCATCTTGGCCATTGGTTGGCCTTCACTTGACCTATAAATACCCCTCTAAGTTGATGAACTTCTTCATCCTAAATTGTTCTAAGTGTTAAAATCCTCCCTCTTAGCTTGAGCTTTCGTCCCTCTCCCCTCCTAGTTGAGCTTGCCGAGAGCCACCATACCTCCCTTGTGAAGCCTTGGGGTACCCCCTAGCCTAGTTGTTTTTCGTATAATACCCCTTGTTGTGGTATAGAAATACTTTCCTAGTATTGTTGTTATGTCCAAATACCTGCCCAAATACCTTGGAGTATTCCCAGTTACACTTATACAAAAGGCCCAAATACTATTATACTTCCTTTAGCCACTAAACGAAACCCCAAGGAAAACCTTCATAGTCGGTTAAAGTTAAGTAAGTTGCGTAGAACTTAGGGTTGTTTGGAGCAAATTGAAGCACTCTGAGTAGGAGCTAAACCTTGCTCAGATCGACATATAAACTCGGATAATTTTGGGCTTACCGAGGTAAACATTCTTGACCTTCATTGTAATTGGAAATTTCATGTTGTAGAGTATATAGTTAAAGTATACTATATATTGAATTGAACATAGGTAATGCGGCAATGTCTTTTGACTTAAGCTGAATAATACTTACAGAATGTCTTGCGACTTAAGCTGAATTTAAATAAGAGAACCGAATCAGAATTACATAGGATCAGACATAAGAAGGCTTGTGTAGTATTATCGCGAGTAGAATTGTACACGTCGGTTAGGCGTACAAACCCCCAGTTGGCTTGGCAGCCTCGATAGAGGAGGAGATTTACGCCACATGTGGGAGGTGTCGCGAATTTTCGTAGAATATGGAACGATGAGATCTAGATGTTAATAGCGCCTTTGTGGCCTTATAGGTTGAAGTACTACATGTGGTGCGATCTACGTGGCTTAAGGAGTAGCCACGCTTGAGGTACTTGAGCGCTTTTGCTATTAGTCGATAATCGTCGCGAGGTATGTGAACCTCTTCCTATCTTTCTAGCATGATATGTGTATAACTATGTAGTACGGTAGACGTACATGTGTTAAATGTATTTGATTGGTTTAAAACATAAAGGGTTATAACGACTTTATGGGAAGTTGGTTATAACAGCTTTATGTAGATAAGAAAAAGCTTTGTGATTGTAAAAAGGTAACTGATTTGACTTATAACTAACTTGATGTGTGATAATAAAGAACTTGAAGTCTTTTATTAAGAAACCATTTTTGAAAGAAGAGTAATACTTAGTTTTGAGAACTTAAGAGTTATACTAGCTTTATGGGAAGTTAGGTATAACGTCTAAAAGAGATAAAAAGAACGGCTATTTGATCTTAGAAGTTAAGAGACTTGATCTTATAAGATAAGAGACTTAACTTGATTAAATTGTTTTGAAAGTTGTAAGATGTGTGAAACCTCATTCGTGAGTAATGAGTACTTGGTTTTGAAAGGAATAATGTTTTACCGATTTGAAATCGATTGTATCGACAAACCAACTGCAGCGTTAATAAAGGAAAATGTATTGAATAATTAAGTATTATTAAAACCAGAGAAACCTCCATCCGCATAAGCTAAGATGAGACAAAATGATATTACATTTTCTAGATCATGGCTGCTTAATAAGATTGATTATGAACAAGAATAACCTACTCACCTATGGCATATGTTACTCAATTGTTTTAAAAGAGATTAAGACATTGAACTATGAAACCTTTCTAAAAAGGAATTTAACGAATGTAGTACTTTAGGGTTAAAACCCGGACCTTGGCATAAAATGAAAGTACTTTGAGTTGTGAAACTTGCCTATGCTTGTCGTGATAGCCTTTGTTGTGCAAGAATTGTGTTTCTATACTACCGCGCTCGACAGAGGGTCGGTTGACTTGTTGAGAACTTACTCGACGCGTCTACAGCGACGAAGAAATTCCACGCACGCTCCGCTGATTGTGTTACTTTTGCTAATCGCTTTGGACATACCGACACGATGCGTAGCGCGGGCATGCTTCCATTTGATCGCTTTATTGTTTCCCTTTGGGCATCTTGTGCCGACGCGTAGCGCACGCATGTTTCCATTTGGAATGCTGCTTTATTGTTTCCCTGTGGGCATACTGACACGATGCGTAGCGCACGGGTATGTTTCCATTTGGAATGCTGCTTTATTGTTTCCCTGTGGGCATACTGACACGATGCGTAGCGCACGGGTATGTTTCCATTTGGAATGCTGTCTTATTGTTTCCTTTTGGACATACTGACACGACGCGTAGCGCACGTATGCTCCCATTTGATTGTTGTCTTGTTGATATCATATCATAGATCGCCGCGGTGAGGAAGAATTCCACGCACGAGTGATGATTTGGAGGCGTGAGTCCTCGACTTTATACGATTGTTATATGTTGTATATCGTAGTTTGGTTATCATACATGTCTCTCGCTTTATATAGATCGCTATGATTTCATTTACGATTTACGCTTCACATACTTGGTACTGTCAGATCGACCTCCTTCGGGGCCGCTCATGCCGCAGTAAGTACATGTCGTCGATCCCCGCTTAGGATCACCTTTCAACAGATTGGAAGCTCGTTCCTTCTGAGGCTTATCTTTTGCATGTGTTCCTCGAGTCAGGTCCTTGTACATTCGTGGTATGGCGGGCCCCGTCTCCGTCATAGTTGTTGTAAATCTTAGAGTGCAGAGTAATGTTGTGGGCGTGGTTGTAAAAAGGATTAAACTGCTCGTGGTTTGTATATATTTATCTTTGAAGGCAATTTGGTCAGGCTCGCTTATTTATTATATCTCTCATTTCATGTTCATGTTTTATTTCCGCTGATTTTCTCTCGATGTTGTATCACTAGGGTGCCCGGTAAGGCACGATCACGCCCGGATCGGTCGTGACAAAAGTGGTATCGAGCCGGTTGTCCTCGGAAAGTGTCTACGCCGTGTCTAGTAGAGTCTTGATTATCGATGTGTTGTGCACCACATCTATAATCGGGAGGTCAGAGGACATTTAGGATTGGTTTCTATTCTTCTCATTCTCGAGATCGTGCCTTAGAGCGGTGTGATAAGATCGGACCCTGCGACATACTTTGTTTTACGATTATGCCTCCGCGTAAGGCAACCCGGCCCGAAGGCAAGGCAAACAGTGGAGCCGCGAGTAGAAGCCGCGTCTCTACAGAGACCACAAGACTGCAGCCTCCCCCACGCGGAGCAGAGGAGACGGGGTTACAGAGAGATGGCGCCATCGCCGTGGTCGTGGCCGATATGAGATAGGCCGACGCAGCAGGTCCAGTCCCAGTAGCACCCTGAGTTCACCCCCGAGCAGACAGTTTGAGACTACGGGATTTTCTGAGGTGTAACCATCCAGAGTTTTATGGGTCGAGGCCTGAGGATGATCCACAGGAGTTCATCCAGCTACGGATCACGAGTGATCAAGGCATCGAGGCCGAGTCGGTCTAGTTCAGATCGGCCGCGTGATACCGCATGATCGTTTGATTCGTGGAGCTGTCGGGAGAGCATGCACTTCCGCATGGGACGAGTTCTCAAGGCCTTTCTTGCACACTTCTTGCCTCCGCAGATGAGGAGGATCGGCCGGCGATTTTTGGTGTTGCGACGACCGCGTGACGGTCGGAGTACAATGTGGAGTTCGACTCATCGTCCCGACGCCCCGCATTAGTAGCTAGTATGGAGGATCGAGTGCACCGATATGTTACGTGGCTCGATGATTACCTAGCAGAGTTGTTGGTGTAGCTCTTCAGGGCATGGACGACATTGCCCGCATGCGAGCTTATGCACTTGGAGGTGAGGCGAGAAATCGAGAATGACCAAGGTCACAGAAGGCCGTAGCAGCAGGTCCTTTGGTGACTTTCGAGGCGGACCGCCTGGCCAGACTAGTTATGCGCCTCCGCCAGATGCAGTGGTCCTCCACAATCTTCAGAGCATCCAGAGTATTCGTGAGCGGTCAGGCTCCAAGTGGTTCAAATTTTCGGAGAAGCGGTGTTAGCCACCGCCACCCCTGCCAGGATCCGTGGTAGACTCCACAGGGGAGTGTCGTGCTAGTCCGGAGTTTGTCTTACATGCACAGCAGGCCATTTTGGGAGAAACTGTCCGACTGGGGTAGCAGGTAGGATAGCGACTCATACGAGATCGGGCGGGTTCTTCACCTTCCACGGCTAGGCAGATGTTCATACACCGCGCCACAGAGGTCGCGTGGAAGTTCGATTTTAGCGGTCCCTCCAACCGCCTACTTCAGGTATATCCTTAACCATCTAGAGTTTTGTATGTTATGATAATGTGTTAAGTGTTATGTTCGGATAGCTTTGTGCTAAAATGTGACTTAGAAACATGCTTAGTGAAAAAGGGTAAGCCTGGGGGTGAGAAATGATGAACCTATTTATATTACACTGAGACCTTAGATGTAAGCGCCGCTTGAGTACAAGTTTTTGCAAGTGATCCTTGTCGGAGTGCATTTTATGCCTAGAATGTATTGTGTGATAAGTCCCTGGGTAGTGTGAAATGGAAGTGGTAGCTTTCATGACCTGTAGAGGTAAGATTGTCCCGGATCGGGAAACAAGAGCTTGATGCGTTAAGTGGGTCGGGTTGGGGCCATGCTGCGGGCCAACCCGCGGCCTGTTTTGGGGTTGGGTCAGCTCTGGGTGGTCCCGCCAGGTGGTAGGGTCACGAGGGTGCTAGGCCCAAGTTTAGATGACCATCGTATGATTTTGTGGATATGTTCGACCAGAATCGGTTCGTGAAGGCCGGGAATGACCTTAGAGGAAAGTGAAGCTAGTAAGATGACCAGTTTGGAGGTTGTGACTCCAAAGTGTTGGGAACTGAAGCGATGACTGGAGTGTGGAACGTATACTAGAAGAGTTCAAGTGTTCGAGGAGGGCACGACGAGTAAGGAGGGAAGAGAACGTGTGTTATTACGTGGCCAGGTGTGGCTTTGACAACTTGTTGAAGGAACTTTCGTTATTCTTTGAGAAGGAACATTCGACGAATGTTTCTAAGAGGGGAGAATGTTATACCGTAATTCCGTAGTATGCACGCGGAGCGCGCACGTATTATAATTTGAGCCTTAAAGTTGGCTAGTTTCGAAATTTGTACACAAGTGCGAAAAGAGTCGCTTTTCCGACTAAACGCTTTCACATTTTCGTAGGGAAAATTCCGCTATGTCATTAATTATTTTTATGGATTTTTCCGAGAGACGAAACATTTTGGACCAACGAGAGGAGACACTTGTCACCCTCTAATTGGAAGGAGTGGGCGCATTTTGGACGAAAATGGTGAGTGGGTTAGGTAGGATATTTTGTGCAAGTTGTTGTGGTAGATGGATAAGTGCACTTGGCTTAAATCTAGCCCTACACTTGCACCACACTTGTCTTCATCTTGGCAATTGTTTGGCCTTCACTTGACCTATAAATACACCTCTAAGTTGATGAACTTCTTCATCATAAATTCTTCTAAGTGTTCAAAATCCTACCCTCATAGCGTGAGCTCTTCGTCCCTCTCCCCCCCTCCTAGTTGAGCTTGGCCGAGAGCCACCACACCCTCCCCCTTGGGAAGCCTTGGCCGAGGGGTACCCCTAGCCTAGTTGTTTTTCAGATAATACCCTTGTTGTGGTATAGAAATACTTTCCTAGTATTGTTGTTATGTCCAAATACTCGCCCAAATACCTTGGAGTATTCCCAAGGTTACACTTATACAAAAGGCCCAAATACTATTATACTTCCTTTAGCCACTAAACGAAACCCTAAGGAAAACCTTCATAGTCGGTTGAAGTGTTAAGAAGTTGCGTAGAACTTCTAAGGGTTGTTTGGAGCAAATCGAGCACTTATAGGAGCTAAACCTTGCTCAGATCGACATATAAACTCGATAATTTTGGGCTTACCGAGGTAAACATTCTTGACCTTCATGTAATTGGAAATTTCATGTTGTAGGAGTATATAGTTAAAGTATACTATATATTGAATTGAACATACCGTATGCAATGTCTTTCGACTTAAGCCGAATAATACTTACTACAATGTCTTTGCGACTTAAGCTCAATTTAAATAAGAGAATCGAATCAGAATTACATGGTACATCGTGACGAAGAGGCTTGTGTAGTATTATCTGAGTAGAATTGTACACGTCCTGTTAGGCGTGCAAACCCCCGTCAAGCTTGGGTAGCCTACCGATAGAGAGAGATTTACGCATGTGGGGGAGGTGTCGAATTTTCTCAGAGAATATGGAACGATGAGATCTAGATGTTAATAAGCTCCTGTGGCCTTATAGGTTGAAGTACTACGTGGTGCGATCTACGTGGCAAGGAGCCCATGACGGTTGAGGTACTTGGAGCGCTTTGCTATTAGTCGATAATCGTCGCAGGTATGTGAACCTCTTCCTATCTTTCTAGAATGATATGTGTATAACTATGTAGTACTAAGACGCATACGTGTTAAATGTATTTGATTGGTTTAAAACATAAAAGCGGTTATAACGCTTTATGGAAGTCACTTATAACAGCTTTATGTAGATAAGAAAAAGCTTTGTGATTGTAAAAAAGTAACTGATTTGACTTATAACTAACTTGATGTGTGATAATAAAGAACTTGAAGTCTTTTATTAAGAAACCCTTTTTGAAAGAAGAGTAATACTTGGTTTGAGAACTTAAGAGTTATACTAGCTTTACGGGAAGTTAGGTATAACGCCTAAAAGAGATAAAAAGAACGCTATTTGATCTTAGAAGTTAAGAGACTTGATCTTATAAGATAAGAGACTTAACTTGATTAAATTGTTTTGAAAGTTGTAAGATGTGTGAAACCTCATTCGTGAGTAATGAGTACTTGGTTTTTGAAAGGAATAATGTTTTACTGATTTCGGAAATCAGAATGTGTATCGACAAACCACTGCAGCGTTAATAAAGGAAATGTCTTGACTAATTAAGTATTATTAAAACCAAGAGAAACCTCCATCCGCATAAGCTAAGATGAGACAAAATGATATTACATTTTCTAGATCATGGTCGCTTAATAAGATTGATTATGAACAAGAATAACCTACTCGCCATGGTATATGTTACTCAATTGTTTTAAAAGAGATTAAGACATTGAACTATGAAACCTTTCTAAAAAGAGACTTGTAATTGAAATTAGGCAAAGCTCGAACTTTAGGGAAAAGAAAGGCATCAGTGTTGTCTTAAAATGGTTTAAAACATAAAGTGTTATAACAAATTTGTGGGAAGTTGGTTATAACGACCTTATGAAAACAAAAGAAAGGTTTTATCATTGATTTTAATATGGTTGGCTTTAAAAAAAAGAAAAGTGTTTTGGTCTAAAAAAGAAGGCGTGGTGTTGCCTTAATTTGGTTTACTTAAAAGATATAAGTCACTTTATTTTTATATACTACGTATCGTGACTTTTATAAAAGGAATAGATCTCTTTAAAAGGAATTTAACGAACGTAGTACTTAGTGGTTAAAACCTGACCTTGGCATAAAACGTAAAGTACTTTGAGTTGTGAAACTTGCCTATGCTTGTCGTGATAGCCTTTGTTGTGCAAGAATTGTGTTTATACCACCGCGCTTCGATAGAGGGTCGGTTGACTTGTTGAGAACTTACTTGACGCGCGCGTGATGTGAAGAAATTCCACCGCACGCCTCGTTGATTGTGTTACTTGCTAATCGCTTTGGACATACCGACACGATGCGTAGCGCATCGTATGCTTCCATTTTGATCTCGCTTTATTGTTTCCCTTTGGGCATACCGACACGACGCGAGCGCACGTATGTTTCCCCATTTGGAATGCCGCTTATTGTTTCCCCCGGCATATCGACACCCACGCGTAGCGCACGCATGTTTCCATTTGGAATGCCGCTTTATTGCTTCCGTGGCATACCGACACGATGCGAAGCGCATCGCATGTTTCATTTGGAATGTTGTCTTATTGTTTCTTGACATACCGACACGATGCGTAGCGCACGTATGCTCCCATTTGGATTCTTGTCTTGTTGATATCATATCATGATCGCCATGCGGAAGGAATTCCACGCACAGTGATGATTTGGGCGTGAGTCCTCGACTTTATATGATTGTTTATATGTTGTATATTCGTAGTTTGTTATCATACATGTCTCACCTTTATATAGATCGCTATGATTTCATTTACTGATTTTTACGATTTCACATACTGCACTGGGCTGTATCGATTCCTTCTGGGGCCGCTCTCACGCCTGGTGGGTAAGTAGCATCGTCAGCCGCATCCCCCGCTTTAAAGATCACCTTTCGGGCCGCACAGTCTGCCTTCTTTCTGAGGCTTATCTTTGGTACGTGTTCCCTCGAGTCAGAGGTCC